>JAQQSW010015705.1:0-11830 GCA_028646575.1 Pseudocheirus occidentalis | reverse complement strand
AAAGTTCTGCAATACCTGCAACCAGGAATTAAGATATACAGGGGCTGGGATAGGGAGAGCCCTCCTGCCCTACCAGAAAATAGGAGAGCAGAGCAGGGGAGGGGCTTTACAGTGGGATTGCTGTTATGGGGTTGAGGAGCAAGACGGGGAGAAAATGTGTAATTCAAAAAATGTAATGAAAATGAATAATGTAAACAAGGAAACAAATAAAAACTAAATTAAAAAAAAAAAAAGACGTCCACTAAGAATTAATAGCTTTTAAAGTCGCTCATGCTATGTCTGGACAGCTATAACTATTAAGATTTTCTTATACTGGGTGAAAGTCTGTCCTTTAGCAACTTCTACTTGGCGCTTTAAGCTGTGCTTTCTTGGGCTGAGTACAACAAATCTAATCATTCTTTAGCATGATAGCCCTTAAAATACTTGAAGAGAGTTATTTCCCCTGTAAGTCATTATAAGGCTCAACATAACCCGTTTCCTTCAGCTGATCATAAAACATTGTCTCTAGTTTACTCACGAATGTAACAGTCCAGTAGACCAGAAACAGCAGAGTGCAATGAGACTATCACATTCCGTTTTTTCTGAAATCTGGTCTCTCTTTTAGTGGAACCCAGAATTCTATTAGCTTTCTTGGCTATTAATTCAGCCTGAGTCTGCATTGTAGTAGAACTACACAGTGCCCCTTCACACAGTAGGTGTTGGTTAAGTTGAATTCTAATTCCAGCTACTGTAGAAGAAGGTTGGGGGAAAAGAAGTGGGAGAAGAAGGAGGACTTGAGACAAAGAAAAGAAAATCATGTAGGTGAATTAGAGGGATTTAGACTAGTAAAGTAGTGTAATGGGAATGGGAATTTGAAGATCTTCCCTGCCCCTTAATAGACCAGGGGAAGGGGGGGGGGGGGGGAAGAGTTTGAAGACCTCCCCTGCTGTGAAGATAAACTCTGCCCCCTGATAGGCTGAGTGTGGTCCCACGGAGCCTGTGATGGGAGGAGTTTTGCTGAAGGGAAGTAGAGCCCACAGGAAACTGGTTCAGAGCTAGCCAGACATTGGGGGAGAGAGAGGACACTCATTAAGGAGATAGAGAGGTTTATGAGTAGATATTGATCTTGTATTGGTTTGTGGGAAGGCTGAAGAATGCTGGGGCTCTCAGCATTATTATGGCTTCTGAATATCTTTGGTACTATGATGAATCAGCTCACTGGATTTGGGATTCAGTTTTCTGGTGTCTAAATAAATGCTTCAGTTCTATCCTCAATCTGGAGAGTTTGGCATATTTTGTGAACAAACTTCACGTGATACTCATAGTTACGGTCTTTATCATGATTGTAGGTGCTGTAAATACTGCATTGGTGCTACAATAGGTCAGATGTTGAATGTGTGGAAGAATAATTGAGGAAATCTGAAAGAGAGTAATTAATATCCAGGCCCAGACAGTGCTTTGATGAAAGAGGACTGAGATTAAATACAGTAGAGAAATAAAAGAAGGATCTAGGATTATTAGGGAGCAAAGCCTGAAGAAAGTAGAACTTCAAGAGGGAAAGCAGAAAGTAGTTGGCAAGTCAAAGCAAGGTAAGTCAGAAAATGTCAGTGTAATAGTTCAAGGGTCCAACAAATGATTAGGCGGATTGCTGAGTGAGCAAACTGATGAAACAAAGGGGAGGTCTGAGTTCAAGGATAAATGGGGGGTAGGGTGAGGTAGATAGGTCTGTAGAGTTGTTGAGACTAAGGAAAGGAAGCTGAATGGGGTGTCAAGTTATTAAGAGATTATAATTGGTTGTAAATATTTTAACCAGATGCTTAGTGCTGAGGAACAAGTACACATGAGATTAAAAAAAAAACAGACCAAAATATCTCAACCAGTATTTGGAGAGTGGGGGAAATTCATACAGTGACTTGCACCAAGAATGTGATGTTTGCTTTTCTGTCATACCCATTAACTATTATCACTCTTCCAAGTATAAGCTAACTTCTTTTCTGGAGGAGGGTCTCAAAGAATGACTCTCCACAATTCAAGTTGAGTAAAATGAAACAAGTAAAAACAAAACAAACAAAAAAACCCCCATTTTAGTACAGCCTGAGGCAGGGGATGAGGGGAGGGAGGCAGAGAAGGGGACATGAAGTAGAGAAAAGGAGACAAGAAGTAGAATGTTGGAAAGTGAAAATGTGTTACACAGAACATAAAGGAAGTAAATAGACAACTGTCCAAGCAGAACATAAAACAGATATTTAAGGTTCTTTCTGAAGAGGAAGAATCTAGATACTCTGGGGAAGAAGCTACTTGTTGATAAAGAATGATACAATGGAGCCACAAAAGTTATCAGGTGAGAGATGATTTAGTAATGGTTAGAGGAAGAAGAGATTATTTCTTAGCTGGTGATGCTAAGAAATGCTGAGTGAGGTTTGAGAGTCAAGAAGGCAGAATGAGAGGAAGCAGTAAGTCTACCTTACAACTTCCTAACAAAGATCCAGAGAATGTACCAGACTGAACTCTGATTGGGAAAGTCAGGAAGTCACACTAAGTCATTTTTTTCTAGCCCAAGGGAGCTTAGGGAGAGGGAGAGAGAGGTCTGCAGACATGGGGGGTGAGGACCTATGGTGAAGAATGCTCCAGCATCCAGGAACTGAAAAAGGTTGATTCAGGACACCAGAATGAGATACCAGGGGAACCTCAAACAAGCTCTGAGGGCAGAAATGGGTGCCATCTGGCAACTCTGTCACTCACCTTTCAGTGTCCTGTCACAGATCCAGGTGGAGAGGAATGATTTTGAAGATTGGTCCTAGCCATGTAGTGAGCAAGGAACAAGTTCTGGAAGCAAATGGTAGCTCTGTGGCTCTGATCCTAAGAATTAGTACAGTGTCCTACACCAAAGAGGAGCCAGCAGTTTAATCTCTCTGAACCTAGAGAAACTTTCAGCAGACCAAAAGTAGCTGAGTCAAGCAGCCAGTCTGTTAAAAATCCTAACAAGCTCATAACCCCCATACCTGGGGCAGAAAGTTGGAGAACTCAGGCTAAGAGAGCACCACTTTGGAAACACTAAAAACTTGCAGGCCCCGGTTGGAGGTATGAAAGCAAAAGGAAATAAAAAGACAGAAACTTGGGCCAGATATTCTCACCAGAAGTGAACAGAACCCAGCACTAACATAAAGTCCAACATCAAGAAGTAGGCTGGAAAAATGAGCAAACAAAAAAGATTGTAACCAAAAAGAGATATGGCAACAAGGAAGATGACAACACAAATTACTTTGACAGAGATGAAGGGGAAAAGAATTCAAGTGGTAAAATCAGCAGAGGCAAAAAGGTTCAGAAGTGAGAAAGAACACTTGTGAAGGGCAAAAAGAGCTTAGTCTACTTGGAGCAGGCTGTTCCAGAATGTTATATATTATGGATGGCCTTAAAAACAAGAACAAGGGATCTGAATTTAATTCCACCATGAATAAGAAAGCACTCCAAGTTTTAAAGCATGCAAGGTGATGAAAACAATATTTTAGGAAAATTAAACTGACAATAATATGTAAACATAAGTGGAAACTAGAAGCAAGGAGTCTTGTGGCTATTATAGCAACTCTTCTAAGAAGGATAAAGTCCTAGACTATAGCAGTAGTGGAGAGAAAGAATAAAGAATAGATGAGACTATGAATGAAAAAAGTTGATGGAACTTGGTAATGAAGTACAAGCAGACAGTGATAAAGGAATTTAAAAAACCATGAATTTTTCCAGATGGAAGGGTGGAAAAATACTGCCATAGAGAAAAAAGGAAAAGCCAGAAAAGTAAATCTGATTGGGTGGGAGGAAATGAGTTCAGTTTGGAACAAAGTTTAATTTCAAAATGTACCTAGAATTGATAAACTTTTATACTTAAAGTTTTCTTATTTTTCATCACCGTTTGACAATTCACTCTACTTCTACACGTATAGCACTATAGTAGTTGCTATAGAACTATAATAACTGTTTTCATTATAAATCTTTTTCTTTCTCACTCCTTCCATCTTCTGGCTCTCACTCAACTCTGCTTCCGGGCTACCGTTTCCAACACTGGCTGCACTTTTACTCACTATCCCAAAAACACAAGTTGAGATGGGGAGACAATACAGAAATGGGTAGCCATTTCCACTTCAAGGTTCTCTCTCTACCACTATCAATCAGTAAATTCTTCTCCTCTGCGGTTCAAACAGCCCACATCTATCATCTAATCATAATCCTGGTGGCTGCTGTCTAGAGACCTCCAGTACATCCTACTTCTTTCCCCAACAAATTCAGTACCTGGTTCACAATCTTTCCTCTCCCACTTCAGTGTATGTATAGGAACAAAAACATCAGATGATGGGAGTGATCCTAGACTGAGGCTTAGCAGGGGATAATCAACAATATGATAAGGGGTTCACTATCAATCAGTAAAGTCCTGTCCTCATACTAAGGGACTTAAATATATATAATGACACTCCCTTAAACACCCCAAATTTCCAGTTTCTTCCCACCTCAACCACACACAAAGATGATCACAGCCTTCATCTTACCATCATCCATAAATGCACCACCTCTATGTTCATGTGCTATGAAACCCCCTTAGCTGATCACAACCTATTGGCTTTCCACCTTTTCCTCTGCTTTCCAATAGCAAACCCTGTTCTCTGCCCACAGCATGACTTCTAATCCTTAGTTCCTTCCCAAACTATTACCTCTGTACCAGCCATATTCTCCTCCTTTCCCCATCTTGACCCTTTGTTGAACCAGGTCAACTTTACATTGTTCTCTTCTCTTGAGCCCCTTGACCCCTTATCATATTGTTGATTATCCCCTACTAAGCCTCAGTCTAGGATCATTCCCATTATCTGCTGCTTCTGTTCCTACACACACACATTGGAGAACAAAGATGGAGAAATCTGTGTAAAAGTCCTGACTTGGGCCACTACATATTTATGTTATATAACCTAAACTGGGCTCTCACTGCTGCTAGCTGATCCTTTTACACCTCCATTATTAACTCTCCATCCCATTTATATCATGGTGATTATTCTGAATCTTTTCGCCCCTCTTCAAACTTCCCATGACTCCCCATGCCCCCCCTCTTCCTTCTAAGCTCAGAACCTTGCCTCATATTTTACTGAAAAAACTGAGACCATTTGCTGAGAGTTCCTCTTTCTTCCCTCTTCCTTATTTCACATCATCCAGATGTCTTCTGTCACTATCTTTTCAATTACGCCTGTCTCACATGATGCAGTGGTCCTTCTCCTTGCCAAGACTAATCCCTCTACATTCACAAGTGATTCCATTACAATCCATCTCCTCCAAAAGATTGTCCCCTCTAGCATCTCCACTCTCTCACTTATCCTCAACTTCTCCTTATCCATCAGCCATTTCCCTATTGCCCACAAACATACTCATATCTTCTCTATCCTCAAAAAATCCTCACTTGAACCTTTCATCCCCATCATCTGCTATTTCTCTTACCTTTTGTAGAGGAGTCCATCCACAATCAATGCCTCCATTTCTTTTCTTCTCCTCTCTCAAAGTTATCAATGATCTCTTAGTTACTAAATCCAATGACCTTTACTCAATCCTCATCCTTCTTGACCTCTCTGTTGATCATGCTCTTTTGGATACTCTCTTCTCTCCAGATTTTGGGGACACATTTCTTTGCTAATTTTCACATTCTACAGGATGTCTTTCCCAACTCCTCTTAATCGAGTGCCCTTCATCTTTTAATTATTTCTATTTATCCTGTATACAGATTGCTCATCAGACTGTGAGTTCCTTGAGGGCAAAGAATGATTTTGTCTTTCTTTGTATCCCTCTCAATTAGTATAATTCTTGGTACATAGTAAGTGCTTAATAAATGTTTATTGACCAACTGATATTAAATCTATATCAAATTTATAAAAAGCCAGAGTGCCACTTCAGTAATTACTTACCCTATTGTTGACTCCATCTCTGATAGTGTTACTTGCAAATGGGAAATAGTTTTTTCCTATAGAAATGATAAAAATATACTATAAAATTCTAAATAATTCATATAAAATTATCATTTAGTATAACGTATATGATTTGACCCCTTTGTACAGATAAAAATCTAATAAAATTATCTTACAAAACTTCTCTCTTAAGCTCATTTCCCTCCCCTAGAGGAAGCATGGCCATCTATGTCAAACAAGATTTGAGACAATAAGAATATTCTTACTGAGCAACAGAATCTGGAGAATGCCTCCAAGGTTGCTATAATAAACACTAATCGGCAGAAGTATGGCCCAAAATGGAAAAATAATTTTTAAGATATAGGATGTGTATATTTATATATATATATAAAAAGATATAAGATATGCATATCTCTTATATATTATCTTTCATATATAAATACAATTACATAAGCAAATTCTATGTGATCAAATAAAATATTAGATATACAATGGTGGGCAAAAAATTAATTTTAAAAATTAATAATACCTTCACAAATTGTATGTACAGTATTTTTACTTCATGTAACATTATGTATGCTTATCTTAATTACCACATGGTAATTCAGTATTTGTAAAGTCATAATTTACACACCCATGATATGAAGATAAGTATTATCTGATCTGGAATATTATAATCTACTCCTAGGAGCTGAGACTCACATGAAGAAATTAGACAACACATACCTTATTTGCAATGTTATTTTCTGAGTTAGCGATTTTTTCTGTCTTTTCATCTACAACTTCCTGAAGATAGTCCTTTTCCTTATCAATAACACAAATGGTATTTTTAAGTGCAACTAGCTCCTCATCTTGTGAAGTGATCTTACAGGTTAGCCTATCTACAAATGAAAAAGAATGGTTGAATGAAAAAGAATGGTTGTTAGGCTTAAGTATATGATAAAGAAAAACAAAGTACAGAAATACTTACTTATTTTTTCCTCCAGGGATGCAATCTGCATTTGGGCTGCTTGAAGTTCTTCACTTTTAACTGAAAATCGGTGCTGACAGTCATCAACAGCTCTCTGCAGCTGTTCATTTATTATCCTAAAGAATAAGTATATAAATATAAAATGGTCTTGATCTTTAAGTTTTCAAATTTGAAATAGTAATACTTTTAAAACCAAAACACTTTTCTTTAGATTTTTAAATATTTTCCTAATCTAAAAGTCTTGAAGTTTATATCTTTTATTCTGACCACTAGTTCCTTTTTAAAAAGCAATTTATTCTTTTCTGATATTGGTTCAATGGAACTGAGTTTTCTTCAATGCAGGTGCTGATTCTAATGACTCAAACTGAAACTTATCCATGTCTGTCCATTTAGTGCAAATTCTGTCTATCCAAGATATAAGTATGACATCTATGCACTGACCATCTAACTTGGTATCACTGATTGAACAATAGATAGTTTTCATCCTCTTCACATTTTCTGGGTGGACCGTTAAGACGAACTCTTTGCCATGGCTGTGGATCTTATTCAGGAGCTGCTGCAAATATATAGGTGTTAATGTGTCAAGCATAATAGAATCAACTGACTGGTTGAGAGATATTCCACAAAGAAAAACTGGAGAACTTTTTCTTTTATACAGAATCTTTCTTTTTCTCATGTTAGTTGTCCTTCCTTTCAGTTTTATCTTTTTAAATGCCTTCAAGTTGATTTTGCTTGGTTGGGTTTCTCCCTAACTCATTTTTAAACTTGTTTTTCCCTGCAACATACTATTTTATATATTGTTATTTCACATAATCTATTGTTATTTCACATAATCTGTTTGTAAGATTTTAGAAGCAAGTTTATATTCTAAATCATAGGTTCCCAAAGTGGGCAATACTGTCCCCTTGGGGGTGCTGGACCAATCCAGGAGGTTGGTAGTAGCCTAGGGTGATGCAAATTAAAAAAAAAAAAACATTGAAGAGTTAAATGAAAGTAGATTTCCAGGGGGTACTGAGTAGTTTGTTTTTTTTTAAGGGGGCGGTAGATCATATTTGGGAACCTCTAAATCATTGTTGTCCTTGAATAGCTGCAAGGAGGTCAAGAGCTCACTGTACCAAGGTAGTTTCTAGGCTCATTAGGTCTACTTGTGAAGGCAAATAATCTACACACCAATTAGTCAAACTTCTTTACAAAATGGTTACATGGTGTTATCATCTGTTCTACTTGTTTTTCCAATTTTCAGTGTCAAAAGTATGTTTAAATCAGTGAGGTTGGGGTTGTTTTGATTACATAATCTTTCTTATTTTTAATCTTTTATATAGTTTTTATGAATTTTAATCTTATATTTTGAACTCTCTTTTTAACATTATAAACTTGAATAAGAGACATCAATCACTTCCGTTTGCAAGGAAAAGAGGACGATACATAAAATTGTGAATTTCTATCATCAATGTTTTTATGTATGTAACAAATGCAACACAGCAGTTCCAAAACTGTGCTAATTGCCTGTGTCTCTCTCTTCACTTCCTTTGCTCTCTTCTCTGCCTTTGAAAAAGTATTTCATTGATGTCATTCCTTTTTTTTTTACACCATTATTTTTTGCCCCACTCTTTCCTCTGACTAAATAAAAGCTCTCTTATAACAAATAAGCATAGTAAAGCAAAACAAATCCCTACATTGGCCTCTGAATATGTATGTCTCATTCTACACTTGCAGACCATTGCTTCTTCAGCAAGAAGTGGGAAGCATAATGGACCATCTAGAGTCATGGTTGGTCTATACATCAAAGTTCTTAAGTCTTTCCAAAGCTGTTTTCTTTTACAACACTGTAGACATGGCATAAATTGTTCTGCTAGTTCTGCTCATATGATTCTCCATAAATTCATATATCACTGTCCAGGTTTCTCTGAAACCATTCCTCTAGTCATTTCTTATAATAGTCCATTATATTCATATGCTATAATCTGTTCAAGCATTCTCCAATAAACAGTGGGCATCTACTTTGCTTCCAGTTCTTTGTTATAACAAAAAGTACTACTCAAAATGGGCAGCTAGGTGATACACTGGGCTAGGAAAAAGGAAGACTCTTTAGTTCAAATCTGGCCTCAGACATTTACTGGTTGTGTGACTCTGGGCAAATCACTTAATCTTGTTTGCCTCAGATTTCTCATCTGGAAAATGAGCTGGAGAAGGAAATGACAAACCACTCCAATATCTCTGCCCAGAAAACCCCAAATGGGGTCATGAAGATTCGGATACTATTGAAAAACAACTAATTGAACTACTCTAAATATTTTTGTAAATATGGGTGTGTTATATATAATTAGTAGTGATATCATTGAGTCAAAAGGTATGCATGGTTTAGTGACATTTAAGTTAGGTTCAAACTCTTTTTCAGAATGGCTAGACCAACTCATGGCTCAACCAATAGTGACTCATTATGCCTGTTCTCCCAAAGTCATTTCACAGTTGTTATTTTTGTCAATTTGACAGGCATAAGATAGAGATGTTTTCATTTGCATTTCTCTTGTTATTAGTGAAATGGAGGATTTTTTATAAGGTTGTAGATTGCTTGGATATATTTCCATCATATTCCCTTCATATTTATATCCTTTGAACATTAATATATTGGGAAATGGCTTTGTGGTTTCTTCTACATCACTTTTTCTGATTCTGTGAATAACCTGTGTGCTACAAGCAAATCACTCCACTTGACAAATGCTGCCCCATCACAGCCAGGTACTGAAGCATCCCCACTACTTTTGTGCCATCACTGTACCAAATCTTCCAAAAGATCACTTCTTCAAGAACAAGAACAGAACCCAAGCCTCATGGGAGTGTCGCTGCCTCCTAAGCAAAGTTCAAATTATTTAGTCTTCTATTCAAAGACCTCCACAATCTGACTTTACTCCTTCTTGCATTATTTCATACTTTCCTTGTGGGCACAAGTCCCTTTGAATGCAAAATTAACCCCATATTAAATTTTCCTATAAATCTGATTTTTCCTATCACTAGACTGTAAGCTCTTGGAGGGCAAGGTTAGTGTAATTAAATTCTTTTGTATCCCCCATAGCACTTTACTCAGGATTATCTCACTGACTGGAGGGAAGCAGCAACAGCACTATCCTGAAGGGTTTAACTTACTGATGCTGCTTCAGAGTCAGGCTCTATGCATGACACAACAAAAGGGAAGCAGAACAAGAGAGAGAGAAAAGAAGATTTTCATATTTCCAAAGTTCATTCAGAGATAAACATATATAGGAGATAAAAAGTAAAATAAAAACTTTTTTTGGAAAAAAAAAAAGGAAGGCATGTATTGCTGGTTCTCACTTATGTGTAAGTTGGAAAGAAAAGAGAAAGAAATCCATACAGGTATTATTTAGTTACACAGTTTTTAGTAATTCTGCACCATGGGGCATGAAACAGTTCTAAGTGCTTTCTAAGGTGATCAATTTTAACTTTGGCATATTAAATATTTCAAATAAACTTACCTCAGTGAATTCAATGCTGTTTTCTGTTGTGAAGAGTCATCAGCAACATGTATAAGTTTATGATACTGAAGTTTCAATTTATTCTCTAGTGACTCTATCGTCTCTTTCATCATTGATACTTTAGACTTCAAATCACATCTTTCAGTTTCAAGCTGTAATTAATGGATAAAAATGGAATGGGATATACTTAGAGAAGGAGTTTAATTTTTCCTCTTCTTACTCTTTATGGATTTTCTTAAAGAAAACTGTCTAAAGAAAGAAGAAACTTTATTTACTAAAAAGTTTCTTTTGGGGGGAGGGGCGGAGCCAAGATGGCAGCATAGAAGCAGAAGGATCCCACAGCTCCCACGCAGCCACCCTAAACACCCATGAAAATAAGACTTTGGACAAATTCTAGGACTCTCAAACTCAAAAAATACAGAAAACACATCTCTCGCCTCCCTGGCCAGGCCCTGGGGTGGTAGGAAGGAGCCAAGCAGACCTTCAGTCAGTCTACCAGAGAGAAGATCTACAGCCTCCAGCAACTCCACATCTACCAAGGGGTGAAAAACAGGGATTAAAGAAAGGTGTGAAAAATAGGGATTAAAGAAAGACAGACAGCTAGGCAGGAGGCGCTCATCCTGGGGGCCTGCAGGCCTGAGCCAAGACCAGCCCAGCCTAAAACCACCATGTGGCCAGGCTCCAGGGCAGTCGGAAGGAGCCAAGCCTCCCAAGCCACAGTGTGGGTCTACTTCAGAGAAGATCTAAAGTAACTGGAGAAATCTTCACATCTACTAAGCCAGGATTAAAGGTCAGTGAAAGTGATTGAAGCTTTCAAGCTAAATTTGGGGGAGGAAAAGCAGTTCGGCCAATCTACCCCCAGGGCAAGGAAGCAGTGGGGGAAGGGCAGAAACTGCTGTAACCAGCGGATGCCCCCAGTGGGCTGCTTCAGAGCCCCTGGCCTGTGGATCCCACAGTGGGGCTGAGTCGATTGATGAGGGCCAAGTGCTCTTGCGTTGAGCGGCCTGGATCCAGATCGTGATCTTGGGTGGTGGTCCTGGGGAGCGCTTTCAGCAAGCCAAAGCTAGGGGAGGCTGCAGCACCTCCCTAATAGCTCCGGCAGCTGGGAAATACCCAGTGATTTAGAACAGAGCTTTCCCCCCTGGAAGCAGAGTTTCACAGAGCTGAACAAAACAACCAATTAATTGACTGGCCAACATGAGGAAAAGGAAGCAAAACAAGAACAGCAATAAAACTCTAGAATCCTTTTTTGTGGACAAAAAGGATCAAAGCATGGAACGGCAGGAAGACAACACAGTCAGAACTCCCACACCAACTGCTTCCAAGACACTTGAAGAATTCCTAGAAGCTGTAGATCAACTGAAAAAGGACTTTGAAAAACAAATAAGAGAAGTGGAGAAAAAACTGGGAAAAGAAATGAGAATGATGCAAGAAAACCATGAAAAGAGAGTCAACAACCT
>JAQQSW010015704.1:0-11831 GCA_028646575.1 Pseudocheirus occidentalis | reverse complement strand
AGCCTGCTTCCTTTTTCTCATGTTGGCCAGTCTATTAATTGCTTGGTTTTTTAGCTCTGTGGAACTCTGCTTCCTGGAGGGGGAAAGCTCTGTCCCAAATCGCTGGGGCCCTCTCAGCTGCCGGAGCTCTTAGTGGGGTGCTGCAGCTCCCCCCACAGCTTTGGCTCACTGAAAGCGCACCCCAGGACCACCACTCAAGACCACAATCCAGATCCAGGCCGCTCAACGCAAGAGCCCTTGACCCCAATGAATCGCGTCAGCCCCCCTGCTATCTGCAGGCCGAGGGCTCTGAAGCCACCCAGTGGAAGCCACTGTGGCCCTCAGCCATTCCTGCTGCAACAGCTTCTTCCTGCTGCCTCCTTGCCCTGGGAGCAGTTTGGCCGGACCCGCTCTTCTCCTCCCCAGTAAGCAAAATCCACTGACCTTTCTCTTAGCCTTTTTGTCTTCTGGCCTGATAAATGTGGTAACTGTGCCTCCAGTGCAGCTGATCTGCTCTCCTATAGCTGCGGTTCCGGCCCGATGCCCCAGGGCCTGAGCCGCCTGGGTTTGGGCTGCGGGTCCCAGACTGCTGTGAAGAGCCCCGCCTGCGGCGCTGCCTGTAGCAACAGATGTGCTTTCTGTCTTGTGGAGAGTTTTGGAGCTTGAAAATCTGTTTAGCGTCCCATTTTATGAGTTTTTTTTAGCATATTTGTGTGGGAGCTGCAGTGCTTTGCTGCCTCTATGCCGCCATCTTGGCTCCGCCGACTCTAAATTTTTTTAGAGCTCCAGAATCCACAAAATTACAGAAAAACACATCTCCCACTGAAGGCAGCCCAGAAGGCAGACAGAAAGGGCTCATCAAAGAGCACTGGGAGGAGAAACCAAACAGGCCTGAAACCACAATTTAACCCCAAGGTAGCCAGGACAAGCCACAGCTGGAGCACAGGGAGAGTGAATAACTGGCAACTATGGAAGTTTCCAGAATTATCAACCCATAAGAGCCAAGGACAAGTGAAAGATCAGTGGAACTCAGCTAAATTTGGAGGAGAAAAGCGCTCTGACCAAACTGCCTCCAGGGCATGGAAGTGGCAGAAGCAGAGGTCCTGCAGCTGACACCAAGTGGGTGCTTCAGGATCTCCCTGCCTACGGATTGCCGGGGGCAAGGGGGACAAGCAATCATTCAGAGGCTAAGTGCTCTTGTGTTGAGCACCCTGGATCTGGATTGTGCTCTTGGGTGGTGGTCCTGGGGTGTGCTTTCAGTGAGCCAAAGCTGGTCAGGGCTGAAAAAAAAAGGTGGCCTCCCTAAAGCTCTGGCAGCTTTTGAAAACACCAGCGATTTGTGACAGAGATCCCTTCTGGAAGCAGAGTTCCACAGAGTTAAAAATCAAGTAACTGACTGGCAACATGGTCAGGCAAAGGAAGCAAAGTAAGAACAGCAACCAAACCTTAGATTCCTTCTTTGAGGACAAAAAAGATCAAAGCATGGAACTGGAGGAAGACAACACAGTCAGAACTCCCACACTAAAAGCTTCCAAGAAACATGAAGATTGCCTACAAGCCAAAGAGCAGCTTAAGAAGGATTTTGAAAACCAAATAAGAGAAGTGGAGGAAAAATTAGGAAGAGAAATGAGAATGCTTGAAGAAAATCATGAAAAGAGAGTCAACAACCTGACAGAAGAAAATAACACTTTAAAAACAGATTAACTCAATAGCAAAAGAGGCTCAAAAAACCAATGAGCAGAAGAATGACTTAAAAACTCAAATTTGCCAGATGGAAAAAAATCTCAAAAGCTTTCTGAAGAGAATAATTCCTCCAGAATTATACTGGAGCAAATGGAAGTAAATAACTTTATGAGAAATCAAGATACTATGAAATAGATACAAACAAATGAAAAAAAGAAGGCAGTGTGAAATATCTCCTTCCAAAAAGCACTGACCAGGAAAAGTGATCCTGGAGGATCCTGGAGAGACAATTTAAGAATTATTGGACTACCTGAAAACCATGATAAAAAAAAGAACTTAGAAAGCATCCTTTAAGAAATTCTCAAGGAAATTTCCCTGATATTTTAGAACCAGAAGGCAAAATAGAACTTGAAAGAATTCACCAAACACCTCTTGAAAAGATTCCCAAGAGAAAACTTCTAGGAATGTTATATTTAGTTTCTGGAGTACCTAGATCAAGGAGGAAGTATTACAACCTGGCAAGAAGAAACAATTTTAATATTATGGAAACATAATTAGGATAACCCAGGATCTGGCAGCTTCTACACTGAATGATTGAAGGGCCTGACATATGATATTCCAGAGATCAGGGGAGCTGGGATTAAAATCAAGAATCACCTATCCAGCAAAATCGAGTATAATGTTCCAGGGGGAAATATGGTCATTCAGTGAGGTGGAGAACTTTCAAACATGCTTCCTGAAAAAAAATAGAACTGAAAAGTAAATTTGACACTCAAACCCAAGAAACATGAGAAGGTAAACATGGAAAAGAAACCACAAGGAACTTATCAAAGTTGAACTATTTACATGCCAACATGGAAAAACGATAATTGCAACTTATCAAACTTTTCTCAATATGAGGACAGATGAAGGGAATACAAATGAAAATATATATGTACATACACATATGTCTATATAGGAGGGTATTTATATGTCTACAAACACATATATGAATACATAGAGGACACAGGATCAATGGAATCGGAAAGGACAATACCTTAAAAGGTGAAATTCTCAGGTGGGAGAAGATTAGAATGAGAGGAAACAGGGAGAGACAGAAATGGGTCAATCATGTCACATAGAAAAGGCAAGGGGTAATTGTTACAATGGAGAAGAAGAACAGGAAGGCAAAAGGGAAAGGGTCAACCTTGCTCTCATTGAATTTGTCTTAGGAAAGGAATGATATAAACTCTAAACTGGGTACATTGCCACACAGGAGAGTAGAGGGGATGGGCATGAGAGATGGCTGATGGAGGGGAGGGAAGTGTAGGAGGGAGGCTTGATGGAAGTACACACTTCTATAAAGGGACAGAGACAGGGAAAGTGTAGAGAAAAGAAAAAGGTGGGGCAGGATAGGAAGGAAAGACATATAATCAGTCTCTCACAATATGCCCACTGTATAGATGTTCTGCATAATTACATATGCACAGCCTGTATTGAATTGCTTTTCCTTCCACTTGAGAAGGGTGATGAGGGAATAAGGCAAAGAATCTAGAATGTAAAGTTCTATTATCAAATGTTAAAAATGTATATGTATATCTATTCATATATAATTAATATTATCATTATTATTATTATTACTACTGTTGTTTTTATTGTTATTGTTATTATTAAACTACATCCAACTGGGAACTAAGATATACAGGCAACGTGGTAGGGAGATTCAACCTGCCCTACCTGAAAGTCAGAGGGGAAAGGGGGAGGACATAGGAGAGAGCAGATTGGGGGAGAGGTTATACAGTGGGATGGCTGTTTTGACGTGTTGGGTAGGGGAAAGATGGGGAGAAAATTTGTAACTTAAAATCTTGTGGAAATGAATGTTGAAAATAAAAAATAACCAAATTAAAGGAAAAAAGAAATTCTCAAGGAAAAGAGACATGATATTTTAGAAATAGAGGGAAAAACAGAACTTGAAATAATTCACTGATCACCTCCTGAAAAATATCCCCCCCAAAAAACTTCTAGGAATGTTATAGCCAGGTTCTAGAGTTCCCAGATCAAGGAGAAAATATTAAAAGCTGACAAGAAGAAACAATTTGAATACTGTGGAAACACAATTAGGATAACCCAGGAACTAGCAGCTTCTACATTAAGGGATCAAAGGACCTGGAATATGATATTACAGAGGTCAAAGAAGCTAAGATTAAGACAAAGAATCACCTACCCAGAAAAACTGAATATAATGTTTCAGGGGAAACTATGGTCATTCAATGAAGTGTAGGACTTTCAGTCATTCTTGCTGAAAAAAAACAGAACTGAACAGAAAATTTGACATTCTAATGCAAGAAGAATGAGAAGATAAACGTGGAAAAGGAATCATAAGGAATTTATTAAAGTTGAACTATTTACATGCCAACATTCCTTGTCAAAATGAATGATAGCAACAAACAAAAGTTAAAAAGGAAAAAAAATACTTTAAAAACCAAGTGACAGAGATGGACAAAAAACTAAAAAAGATAATAAGAATAACCCAAGAAAAATAGGAAGGAGATCCAGAATATTAAGGAAGAAAATGACACCTTAGAAATTAGAATTGGAGAAAGCAGAGCCAGTGTAATTATTTTAGATCAAGAAATGATTCAACAAAATATGAGTAATGAAAAATATAAGAGAAAGTGAAATATAAGAAAAACAACAGATTTGGGGAACAGATCAGTAAGACAAAAAATAAAAATAAATGGGCCAACTGAAAGTTATGACAAAAAAAAGAATCTTGGTACATTAATATAAGAAATAATCAAAGAAAACTATCCTGCAGGTTTAAGACAAGGGGGGAAAGTAGAAATAGAAAAAATCCATTGATCAACACTTTAAAGAAATAATATGAGGAAAACTCAAATCCAGAAATCCCTTGTAAAAGGGATAATTATTAAAATTATCAATATTAAAATAATTTAAATGTGATGGTGCCATAATTAGAATTATACAAGACCTAGCATTAAAGAGATTAAATGATAGCAGGTCTTGGAACATAACGTATTGAAGAGTAAAATAATTGGGCTCTGGCCAAAGTATCACATCCTGCAAAGTTAACTGTTATTCTGAATAAAAAAAATAAATTTGATAAACTCTCAGGCTTTCAAGACTTTGTTACAAAAATATCTTGAACTTAATAGAAGATTCAACATATGAAAACCAAGAGAAATATGACACAATAAAGACTGATTATAAAGGATACATAAGGAGAGACTTTACATTTTTGTATATGTGAAATGAAAAATGGATTCTAAGATTATTATCACTAACTGGATAGTTTATGAGAAAGACTGGGGTAACCCTAAAATGATATTAATTTAAAAAGTAAAACCATTTAGGAAGAACTCAAAATATTAATTATTTGCAGTGCAAAAGGAAGAATGGATACAGAGGAATTAGATAGAGGAAGAGAGTTGGAAGTTCTGGTAACCCACTTTTATTGGGAATGGATTTAAAAGAGAAACACATGCATGCATGCATGCATACATACACATATACATACACATATGTGTGTCTGTATATATAAAAGCCTTCTAAATTTTGAAAAAAAAAACAAGGCAGTAGGGAAATAGAGAGGTGGGAGACAACAAGGGAGGGATCTTTAGAGGAAGGGTAAGGGAATAGGTAAAATAGGGATACAGAAGGGTGTTTAGATTTAAGGGAATGGGATAATAGGGGAGGAATTCATGGAGAGGGATAGAGAAGTTATAGGAAGGCAAGGTAGTGGGTAGAATAAAGTAAAGGAGGTCAGAGGGATAGCAGAGAACAAAGGAAAACTCACAAGGAAGCTAAGAAAACTGGATAATTCTCAACACAATGAGTATTATTTATCATGCACTCTTTCTTGAAATGAAAATCTATTGTTACATACTTTGAATCCTCTCTTATGCTCTATAACTTCACACTACATGCTTCCCTCCCCAACTTTGTATTTAAGTTCCAATATTTACGTTTATGATATGTTTTTATTGCTTTTCTTTATTCTCTATTTCTATTCTGATAGAATAGAGAGGGATAGACAAGTTATAGGAAGGCAAGGTAGTGGGTAGAAGTAAAGTAAAGGAGGTTAGAGGGATAGCAGAGAACAAAGGAAAACTCACAAGGAAGCAAAGAAAAAAATGGATAATTCTCAACACAATGAGTATTATTTATCATGTACTCTTTCTTGAAATGAAAATCTATTGTTACATACTTTGAATACTCTCTTATGCTCTATAACTTCACACTACATGCTTCCCTCCCCAACTTTGTATTTAAGTTCCAATATTTACGTTTATGATATGTTTTTATTTCTTTTCTTTATCCTCTATTTCTATTCTGAGTCTAAAATAAAATTTTGAAAAAAAGAAAACAGCAAATCCTTTAAAAAGTTTGTTATTTATTCATTCAACCATGCATGCATGTGTTCATTCATTATGTAATTCTAATGGTTTCTAATGCCTATTGAGCAGGGGATAGCCATGTGGAGCAGTAATAGAGCACAGAACTTGGAGTCAGGAATAATCATCTTAGTTCAAATCTGTTATCAGACACCTAGTAGTTGTATGACCCTGGATAAAGCAATTAACCCTGTTTGCCTCAGTTTCCTCATCTCTCTTTTTTTGTGGGGGATGCCAATTGGATTTAAGTGATGCCCAAGGTTATCTGGCTAGTAAGCATTAAGTGTAAGAATGGAATTGAACTCAGGTCCTCGTGACTCCATGGCTGGTGCTCTATTCACTGTACCACCTATGTGTCCAATACTCATCTCTAAAATAAACTTAAGGGGGAGGCTAGGTGGTGCAGTGAATACTGCACCAGTTCTGGAATCAGGAGGACCAGAGTTCAAATCAGGCCTCAGACATTGAAAATTTACTAGCTGAGCAAGTCACTTAACCCCAATTGCCCTGCCTTTACCCCTCCAAAAAAATAATAAAATAAACTTGAGATGGAAATGGCAACCCCCAGTGGGGTCACAAAAGGGTCATACATAACTGAAAAACAACTGAACAACAAAAAACAATGACATTATGTTGAACAGACATATGCTTCTCAATAAATCAAAACTAATGTATTGCTAGCTCATGCCAGAACAAAACCTGGAGTCTCATTGCTTTGGAACAATTTCCCATCCCTATGACCTACATTCCTTAAAATATTCACCTGCAAGTTCCACCTTTCTTCTCCCACTGATAAGTTCCTCCTGGAGCCACAATTTTGTGGAAGGAGCCAGACTGTCTTTTCTTCCCTTACTATCTCTGTTACTCACTTTCTGCACTTCAAAAACATGGCTTCCTCTGACTTCTTCCTGATCTTCACTTCCCATTTGTGTGTTGTTTTCCTTCCTCAATTAAAATGGAAGTACTTTGTGGGGAACCAGTTTTAAGTTCTAGGGTAGAAAAGGGTTTTTGGGTTCACTAACAGATCAAGGGACAGGTCAGGAGAGCAGTAACCACACCTCTCCTTAGATCATACCATCTTGGAAGAACTGGAAACTTATAGATACTAAGAACTAGCTCTGAAAACAGAAGCATGAACAAAACCTCAAGGTTGACATAGTGTCTCCCCAATAGAGAAGGACATAATAACTTTAACATGAATTTTAAAGTGAAGAAATGGGCTCAAAATATGAGCAAACAAGAGTAACAAAATTGAACTTGGCAATAAAAAGCTACTATAGCAACAAATAAGATCAGGGTATACACTGAGAAAAAGACAATAAAGTGAAAACATCTATAACCAGAGCCTCAAAAAAAGTGGTAATTGGAACCAATGCCAGAAAGAATTCCAGGAAGAGTTTATATATATAAATTAAGAAAGGGACAAAAAGGACAAATGAGAAAGATACAAGAAAATTATGGGAAAAAGTCAATAACTTAGTAAAAGAGGCACAAAAAATACTGAAGAAAATAACACCCTAAAAATAGAGTAGTCCAAGTGGTTTAAAAAAAAACACAAAAATCCACTAAAGAGAAGATCCCCTTAAAAAATTGGAATTGGTCAGATAGGAATAAAGATGTACAGATATTCAATGAAGAGAGAAGAACTACTTAAAAAGCAGAATTGGCCAAATGGTAAAAAAAAGATGCACCAAAATTTACTGAATAAAAGATTCCCTTAAAATTGGAATTAGGGAAATGGAAGGGGAGGCACAAAAACTCACTATAAAAAATAATTCCTTTAAACGCAGAATTGTACAAGTGGAAGCTGGCATAACTCTATGATACATTAAGAAACAATAAAACAAAATCAAAGGTATAAAAAGAAGAGAATGCAAAATGTCTCATTGGAAAAAAAAACTGACCTGGAATAATTGATAAAAGAGAGAAAATTTAATAATTATTGGACTACCCGAAAGCTACACAGATTCACACAAAAAAGAACCTAGACATGATATTTCAAGAAACTATGAAGTAAAATTGCTCTGATATCCTAGCCCTAAAGGATAAAATGGAAATCGAAAGAATCCAACATCACCTCCTAAAAGAGAACCTAAAATGAAAATTCCCAGGAATATCATAATCAAATTCCAGAGCTCCCAGCTCAAAAAGAAAATACTGTAAGTAGCCAGAAAGAAATCATTCAAATATTGAGCTATAATCTGAATTACCCAAGATTTATGTGCCTCTACATTAAAGGGTTAAAGGACATGAAATATGATATTCAGGACTGCAAAGGAGCTAAGATTACAATCAAGAATCACCTACTCAGAAAAACTGAGTACAATAGCTCAGTGGAAAGAATAGACAATTGATGAAATAGAGAAATTTCAAGTATTATTAACAAAAAGGCAAGAGCTCAACAGAAAATTTGACTTTCAAACACAAGACTCAAGAGAAGCATAAAAAGATAAACAACAAAGAGAAATTGTAAGGGATTCAATAAGGTTAAATTATTTACATTCCTACAAGAGAAAATGATATCTATAAGTCATAAGAACTTTGTCATTATTAGGGCAGTTAGAAAAGCATACACAATCAAAAGGCATTGATCTTTTTTCATGAATGCTTATTTTCTTAGTAACATGTTACTAAGCATAGACTATTTCAAATGAGATTGGATCTTTTGTGCCTCACCTAGGGCCTTGCATGAAGGAAGAACATAATAAATGTTGTTGAAATGAATGAAATCCGTATAATGAATATAACCACACCGAAATTACGTATGTCACAAGAATATTAAGATATTATTAGTGATCCTCAAACTTCCCCTGGTCAGATTAATATTAACAACTTCATATCAGGAAAATCTCACTTATTTTATTTACTGTCTACAAAAGGAAGTTGGTTGAAAGAATCAGTAGTAATCATTCTAAAGAAGTGATCTGAATTGAAATACCCTGACATTGGCTTAAGCAAGGACTATCACACCTGAAGTGTACAGTTAAGTAACAGTACAGGTAAAGTTAAAGCTGTGACTTATGTGTCTGTATGTGTCATTTTTTTCAATTTATTTATTTATTATTAGTTTTCAACATTAATTTCCACATGATTTTGAGTTAAAAAATTTTCTCTCCATCTTTCCCTTATCCCAATCCCAAAAGAGCAAGCCTGCTAAATATCACTTCCCCAAATTTTTTCTCTTATATCTTACCTTATCCCTTCCTCCCCGCCCCTGCCCCCAACTTTCTAGTAGGGCAAGATGGATTTCTATACCCCCCTGCCTGTATATCTTATTTCCCAGTTATCTATAAGAAATTTTTTAAATTGTTTTTAAAACTTTGAGTTGCAAATTTTTCCCTTCATCCATCCTCCCAAACCTGCACTGAGAAGATAAGCAATTTAATATAAGCTGTACTTGTATAGTTGCACATAACATTGCCATAGGAATTATACTGAGAAAGACTAATTATATTTCCATCCACCATATCCATCCCCCCCAATTATTCTATTTTCTCATTTGAACCTATCCATTTTAAAAGTATTTGCTTCTAACAGTCATCTCCCTAATATGTATACCCTCTCTTATCCTCTACCCCTGTATTTTTCTGAAGGGTAAGATGCTCAATTCAGCATGTATGTTATTCCCTCCTTAAGCCAAATTTAATGACAGCAAAGTTGTCCCATTCCCTTTCACCTTCTTTCTCTTCCCCCCCAAACCCTAACGTAAAAGTTTTCTCTTGCCTCTTTTATATGAGATAATTTACACTGAGCAGGAGACTCTCTCCCTTTCTCCTTACAGCTCTCTCCCTTTCTCCTTACAGCTCTCTCCCTTTCTCCTCCTCCCAATAAATTCCTTTCTCACCTCTCAACTCATTCTTTTTAAATAACATCCCTTCATATTCAACTCATCATTTGCCCTCTATGTGTAAATGTACATATATATGCCACACCTACATATATATTTATATACACAGACACTTTCCTATACATATATATGCATATATGCATATATGTTCCCTTCATCTATACTAATATTGAGAAAAGTCTTACGAATTACAATTATTGTTTTTCCATGTAGGTATGTAAATAGTTCAACTTTAATAAGTTCCTTATGATTTCTTTTTCCTGTTTACCTTCTCATGCTTCTCTTGCTTCTTCTATTTCAGTGTCAAATTTTCTGTTCACTTCTGCTTTTTTATCAAGAATGCTTGAAAATCCTCTATTTCATTGAATGACCATATTTTTCCTTGATATGTTATACTCAGTTTTGCTCGGTAGGTGATTTTTGGTTTTAATTCTAGCTTTTCTAACCTTTGGAATATCATATCCCAAGCCCTTTGATTCCTTAACATAGAAGCTACTAGACTTGTGTGGTCCTGATTGCATTTTCACAACACTTGAATTGCTTCCTTCTGGCTGCTTGAAATATTTCCCCCTTGATTTGGAAACTCTGGAATTTGACTGCAAAATTCCTAGGAGTTTTCTTTTTGGAATATCTTTCAAGAGATTATTGGTGGATTCCTTCAATTTCTACTTTACCTTCTGGTTCTAGATTATGAGGGCAGTTTTCCTTGATAATTATTGGAAAGATGATATCTAAGTTCACTTTTCGATCATGGCTTTCTGATATATTTTAAAACAAATAAGTATTATTTAAGTAGTTTTTAAAATATATTTTTATTTGTTTTCTTGTTTACATCATTCATTTTTGTGAGATTTTTGAATTACACATTTTATCTCTACCCCAGCCCCTGTATATCTTAATTCCTAGTTGCAGAGCTTTAAATTCTAGATTTTTTGATTCCTCTCTTGTCACCCACCCCCACTGGAAGGACAAGCAATTCAATACAGGCTATGGATGTGTAATTATATAGGACATCTTCATAGTGGACATACTGTGACACGGATCATACGTCCCTCCTTCCTGTCCCTCCCCACCTTGTTCTGTTCTCTACCCTGTCCCTGTCCCTGTCCCTTTACTGAAGTGTGTGCTTCCAGCATCCCTCCCCAAGACGCTGAGCTCCGCTCCGTCATCCTCCTTCTCATCCCCGTGGCCCCTACTCTCCTGTGTGGTATGATGCCCAGTTTAGAGTTTATGCCATTTCTTCCCTAAGCTGAATTCAATGAGAGTAATTGAAAGTAAAGTTGTAACAGTTATCCCTTGTCACTTCCATATGGGATGATTATCCCCATTTTGTCTCTCCATGTCTCCTCTTATTCTAGTCCTCTCCCACCTCAGAATTTTGCCTTTTTAAAGTATCACCCCTTCATCTTCAATTGATCCTATACCCTCTATATAAACATACATACACAAGTACAGATATGTATATGCATATATAGACTCCTATAAAGACATATGTATAAGTATACATACATATATATGTGTATATATATATGCATGAGATAATTTACACTGAGGAGCATTGTATACCCTTCACATTTGTATACCCTTCAACTATCCTCATACTAAGAAAAGTTTCATAAGTTACTATAATCATTTTTCCATATTGGCATGTAAATAATTCAAATTTGATAAGTTCCTTATGATTTCTTTCCCATCTTTAGCTTCTCATGCTTCTTGTGTTTGGTTGTTAAATTTTCTGTTCATTTCTGGCTTTTTTCAGCAAGAATGCTTGAAAATCCTCCACCTCATTGAATGACCATATTTTCCCCTGGAATAATATGCTCAGTTTTGCTGGGTAGTTTATTCTTGGTTTTAATTCCAGCTCCCTTTATCTTCGAAATATCGTATTCCAGGCCCTTCAATCCCTCAATGTAGAAGCTGCCAGATCC
>JAQQSW010015703.1:0-11831 GCA_028646575.1 Pseudocheirus occidentalis | reverse complement strand
TATTTTCTCCTTTATCTGGGGACTTCAGAACCTGGCTATAACATTTCTAGGAGTTTTCTTTTGGGGATCTTTTTCAAGAGGTGATTGGTGAATTCTTTCAAGTTCTATTTTTCCCCTGGTTCTAAAATATGAGGGCAATTTTCCTTGAGAATTTCTTGAAGGATGCTTTCTAAGTTCTTTTTTTGATCATGGCTTTCAGATAGTCCAATAATTTTTAAATTGTCTCTCCTCGATCTATTTTCCAGGTCAGTGGTTTTTTCAAGGAGATATTTCACATTGCCTTCTATTTTTTCATTTGTTTGTATCTGTTTAATAGTATCTTGATTTCTCATAAAGTCATTTCCTTCCATTTGCTCCACTCTAATTCTGAAGGAATTGTTCTCGTCAGAATGCTTTTGAGATTCTTTTTCCATCTGGCAAATTTGACTTTTTAAGGTCTTCTCCTCATTGGCTCTTTGTGCCTCTTTTGCCATTTGAGTTAATCTGTTTTTAAGGTATTATTTTCTTCAGTCAGGTTGTTGACTCTCTTTTCATGATTTTCTTGCATCATTCTCATTTCTCTTCCCAATTTTTCCTTCACTTCTCTTATTTGGTTTTCAATGTCTTTTTAAAGCTGATCTATGGCTTGTAGGCAATCTTCATATTTCTTGGAAGCTTTTGGTGTGGGAGTTCTGACTGTATTGTCTTCCCCCCATTCCATGCTTTGATCCTTTTTGTCCCCAAAAAAGGATTCTAGAGTTTGGTTGCTGTTCTTACTTTGCTTCCTTTTCCTGCTCATGTTGCCAGTGAATTATTTGTCTTTTTTAGCTCTGCGGAACTCTGCTTCCAGAGGGAAAAGCTCTGTCCCAAATTGCTGAGGTTCCAGAGCTATTAGGGGGCTGTTGCAGCCCCCACCAGCTTTGGCTCACTGAAAACACACCTCACGACCACCACCCAAGACCACGATCCAGATCTAGGATGCTCAATGCAAGAATACAGCCTCTGAACGATTGTTTGCCCCCCCCCCCCGCAGTCTGCAGGCAGGGAGCTCCAAAGCAGCTACCTGGAGGCAGGGGCAGGGCCACTGCTTCTGTGCTTCCTTGCTCTGGGGGCAGTTCAGCCAGACTGCTTTTTTCTCCCAAATTTACCTGAATTCCACTGACCTTTCACTTAGTCCTTGTTTCTTATGGCTTGATAAATCTGGAAACTGCCACAGCTGCTGCTGATCCAATCTCCTGAAGACTCCAGCTGCAACTCCTCCTGACCACCCTGGGGCCAGGCTGCAGTTTCTGGCTGGGCTGGTTTTGGCTCCCAGCCTGCTGCCATGAGCCCTTTGTGTAGAGCTGACTTCCGTGAGAGACATGTTTTCTGTATTTTTGTGTGTTTTGGAGCCCTAAACTTTGTTTAAAGTCATATTTTATGGGTACTTGAGGTGGCTATATGCCAGCTGCAGCGTTTTCCTGCTTCTGCGCCACCATCTTGGCTCCTCCCCTGTTTTGCAAGCAAATTTTCCAGGAACTTTTAATCAATTACATAAATTCTCAACATTTTTTCTCATGTTACTAGTTTTCCAAGTTGATTTTATAATTTAAAAGACACAGTGACAAGGTAAATTCAGTCATATTAAGAACACAGAGATTCTCATGGCTCTCAATTATAATTTTGTTTACGGACCATAGCAATATTTTGGCTTCCCTTATATCTCCTCATCTTTCCCTCTCCCTCATTTTTTTCTTCTCTGTTTCTTTCTGTCTCTATTTCTCTCTCTGTCTTCCTCCATTTCTCTTCTTTCCCTTCAATACCCCTCCTTTCATTTCTTCTCCTTGTGATCTTAGAAAAATGAATAATTCACTGTAAACTCAATTAAAGAACATCAGACACCTTAAATATCAGCTAATTAAGCCTATTCATTTTACAGATGGAGAAACTTAGACTTGGACAAGTAAAATCACTCTCAAGTTTAAGCTACTCATAAGTAGTGGGACAGGGACTACAACTGTGACTAATATGGAAATATTGTATGTGACAGCACATGTATAACCTATATCAAATTGCCATTTTAGGAAGAGGAGAGGGGAGGGGAAAAATTTGGCACTCAAAATCTTGTAAAAATGAATACTAAAAATTTTCTTGACATGTAATTGGGGAAAAATACTATTAAAAAAGGAAAAAATAGTTAAATGACATAATTAGTTCAAAACAAAGTCACTCAACGAAATGGCATAGTAGCAAAAGTAGCAACAAAGTGGTTCACCATAAACCTTAGGTGTACTCTCCTGTGAAAACACAAAACATCAGTAGGGAAGAGTAGAATCATATGAGGAACACATGCTACGTGTGCATTTTCCACTTATGGGGCAAGTAGACTAGCTTAGATGAAGGAGCAGGGCACCTCCAAGAAGTAGGAGGCAATTTGTGCCAGACTGGTCAAAAACCCATCACTACCATCTCAGCCGCTACTATCTTCCCTTAGAACCCAGTCAAGACAGCTCAAGACCTTGAACCAGGAATGCTCTCCAGACCACTTGGCCTGCTCCTAGTCCAGGTTCCACAGGTACCCTTGAAGGGAATACTCATAATGGAGAAAAGTCCCATTGTTTTTGTTACCACCAACACCAACTGCTGTCCAAGTGTCACCAATGGGCAGATAAGCCCAAGAGATCCAGAAGTCACAGACCCCTAGACCCCTGATCTCAGTTTCATCCTAGCCTCCAAGGCCACATCATTCCAGAGAGTAACCTCCTTGGAGATGGAGTCTAGAAACTACTCCCACAGGTGCTGCAGCCATAGCTACAAAAAAGGTCTGGGACCACCACAGACCACCACAATCCTTGGAACCATCAAATGGCTCAATATAATAAGCTGCTATGAGTTTTATCGTGGAAATGACGTTGAAGAAGATGTATAACCATCTGCTGTGTTACAAAGCTCATGGATCCTTTTCACTTGACTTGTGGCTAAAACCTCCACCTTCCTTCATTAGATCCTTAAGAGCAAGAAGTGTCTTGTTTTGCTATTTGTACTTCCATTGCTTAGTATAGTTCTTTGTACACAGTAAGCACCTAATAAATGCTTTTGGAATTCATTTCTCTCATTCATTGAAGGGCAACTCATGTGTCTGATGCTGTAGGGTTGCTGGTAAATTCTATTCATGTCATCACACTGTTCCCTCTAGGCTTGTTTCCCCAATGGGCTCATCATTTCCCCTGGAACTGCTTAGCTGAGCCTGTTGTCTCTGCTGCTGGATGCTGGTTCTGTAGTTTCCACTTGATCCTGCCCTTCCAGATGCTACTCCAATGGACCTTGCTTTGCTGGACACTATTTCACTGGCTGCACATCTGCCAGATATTGTTCAGCTGGGTGCCAAGTCCCAGCCAGGTGTGTAGTTTTCATCAGCGGCTGCTCAGCTGGATTCTCTGCTCCCTTGAGTTATTGGCTCAACTAAAATCCTTGGTTATCTTTTCTTCAAGAGAAGAGCAGCTTAAAGCCCACAGGCTTTCCCCAGATTTTTTATTTTATCTTACTTGATTTGTTCTGAATTTAATAAATACCTCAAAAAAGTATTTTTCATATATAAATTCAAACAGAAAAGGAACATATGTATACCTGCAAATCTCTAATTCATATATTACATAAACTTTCTTTTAAAAACTGCATAATTGTTCAATATGTTATTTAATTTTTTGCACTTAATAGAATTTTATTTTTTTCCAATTACGTGTAAAGATAGTTTTCAACATTCATTTTTGTAAGATTTTGAGTTCCAAATTTTTGTCCCTCCCTTCCTTCACTCACCTCTGCCTAAGACAGCAAACAATCTGATAGAGGTTATACATGTACAATCATGTTAAATGTATTTCCACATTAGTATGTTGTGAAAGAAGAATCAAAACAAAAGGGAAAAACCAAAAGAAAGAAAAAACAAAAAGTGAAAATAGTATGCTTCAATCTGTATTCAGACTCCATAATTCTTTTTCTGGCTGTGGATAGCGTTTTCCAATATGAGTCTCTTGAAATTGTCTTAGATCATTGTATTGCTGAGAAGGCCTAAGTCTTAGTTTAATCACATAATATTACTGTTCCTGTGTACAATGTTCTCCTGGTTCTGCTTAATTCGTGTAAGTTTTTTCCAGGTTTTTCTGAAATCCGCCTGCTCATTGTTTCTTATAGAAAAATAGTATCCTGTTAAATTCATATACAACAACTTGTTTAGCCATTCCCCAACTGAGGGGCATCTACTCAAATTCCAATTCTTCGCCACTACATAAAGAACAGTTATAAATATTTTTGTACATGTAGTTCCTTTTCCCTTTTTTTATGATCTCTTTGGGATACAGGACCAGGGGCTGGATCAAAGGGCATGCAGTTTTATAGCCTTTTGGGCATAATTCCAAATTGCTCTCCAGAATGGTTGGATCAGGTCACAATTCTACCAACAATGCAGTAGTGTTACAATTTTCCCACATCATCTCTAACATTTATCATTTTCCTTTTTTGTCATATTAACCAATCTGATAGGTGTGAGGTGATACCTCAGAGTGTTTTTAATTTGCACTTCTCTAATCAATAATGATTTAGAGCATCTATTCATACAACGTAATACTTTTGTAAGATTTTGAGTTCCAAATATTTCTCTCTCCCTTTCTTCCCTCCCCCTGCCCAAGACAGCAAGCAATCTGATATAAGTTATACATGTACACGCCTGTGTCTCCTGAACTTCTTTCTGTTCTTTTCTATGCATTTTAAAAAATGCTTCAATGATGTTTTTCTTTTTCTTTTTGGCAACAGTATCACTAGTTCCCCTTTGAATCCCTCTTCCCCAAACAAAAAGCAAAACAAAACCGTAATCTTTGTAACAAATAATTATAGTCAGAGAAAACAAAATCATGTATTTGCCATGTCTAAAAACATGGGTCTCATTCTGTACATTTAGTGCATCATTCCCATTGAGGGTGAATAGCTTGCTTCCTCAACAGACCTGTGGAGTTATGGGTTTTTTCTCCCATCTTTTTAAGAAAAGAAAGAAACCCTTCCCACCCACCAGTAGAGTGTCCTATTAAGTTCTCCTTTTTTTATTTGCTCAGAGTCTTAGCTACTGAAACCTCTTTTATCTCTAGAAAAAGACTCTGAAGTTCAGGTGTCAAGCTCTTTGGAACAAAGGGCAGGCCATTCTCAGCTAATTTATGTCCTCGATGTTATTCTTCTCTCTGGATTTCTCTTTCTGATTGAAGAGTTTGGATCTCTATTAGAGATCTCGTCCTGGTTTTTTTGGTGAGCTTTCCATCTACTCTCAATTTTAATTCCTGAAAGCTAGATCATAAACCATGTAAAGGATTGTTTGCTCCAAAATTACCAAAAAGCTCTGGAGTTCTGGGTTCCTCAGTTTTTGTTTTGTTTTGTTTTTAACTGATAAGTCTTTTCCATTCACCAAGATAGATGAGTGGATGGAAAGAGGTTACTGGGATAAAGCAAAAGCCTGCAGAATCATCCTAGTTTAGTGGTATTCCTGCCCTTTTCATATGGAGATGTAGCTAGTCTTAAAAGAAGTGAACTGTGTAGTACATCTTCACATTTGTGTGTATTTAAATTTTTCTCCCCACCCAGAAGGAAACCCAAGCTATTGATTTCAACTATTTAATGATGTATTTGAAAAATTACGTAGCTTCAGAATCTGGTGAGCCAATAGTCAGAACTGGCTAAACTGATTCCACAAAACCCAATGTGTTACTGTTTAAACTTGGTACAGTTAAAAAATAAAGTAAAACCTGTCAATAAGTCTTTTTAAAGTTACTATTGTGTGCTTAGCTCTGTGCCTAGTTCTGTGGGACATACAGAGGAATTCAAGGCTACCATCTCTGACCTCGAGAAGCTTCATTCCATCTAGGAATGAAAAGATGGACCGTACATGGGATAATTATAGGACTACCTAAGGAAATAAACAGTCCAGTGCAATATTTCATGAAACTGAATACCATGATATGGGAATTCTGAGAAGGGAAAGCTCACAGTAGATTTGGGTTCCTCAGGGCAAATTTTATGATTTGACTTAGAAGAAAATATAGGATTTGAATTCTTGTAAAAAGAAGAGTCACTTTCCTGGAGGAGTATTACGGAAGAAAAAATGCTGAAATTAGAGTCCTGGGATCTGAGTTCAAATTTAGTCTCTGACACTACCTGTGTGACCTTAGACAAATTACTTCTCTAGGTCTCAGTTTCTTTATCTCTAAAATAAATTAATCAGCAAATATGTATTAAGTACTGACTTATATACTAGATATTGTGCTAGGTACTGAGACTACCTCTCCCTCTGCCCCAAATTAGTAAAGAGATCCTGTCTCCAAGGAGCTTATATTCTATAGGGGGAGACAACATGTAGACATTTGTGTATATATAAAGTTAACAAAATAAATATAGGGTGAATTGGGGGAGGTGTATTTGGGCGACAGAAAATAGTCCAATTTGGTTTGAGTAAAAAGTGCATGGAGGTATCATCAGTTGGGCTAATATGACAAAAAAGGAAAATGATAAATGTTGGAGGGGATGTGTGAAAACTAGGACTCTAATGCACTGTTGGTGGAGTTGTGAATTGAACCAACCATTCTGGAGAGCACTTTGGAAACTATGCCCAAAGGGCTACAAAATTATATATACAAGATTTATATTAATATATACAAAATTAAATATACAAATTATATATATATATATATATACATATATATGTGTATACACACACACGCACGTGCGCACACGCACACACACCCCTTTGACCCAGCAAGACCACTGCTAGGACTATAACCCAAAGATATTTAAAAGAAAGGAAAAGAACCTATTTGCACAAAAATATCAATAGCATCTCTTTTTTGTGGCAGCTATGAATGGCAAATTGAAAGGATGCCCATCAGTTGAAGAATGACTGAACAAGTTGTGATATATGATTGTAATGGAATATTATTGTGGTATAAGAAATGATGAGCACGATGATTTTAAAGAACAACCTAGAAAGACTTACATCAACTGACACAAAGTGAAGTGAGTAGAACCAGGAGAACATTGTACATAGTAATATCAATATTTTATGATGAACAACTATGAATGACTTACATATTCTCAGCAATACACTGATAGAAGACAATCCCAAAGGACTCATGATGAAAAATCTTACATACATCCAGAGAAAGAACTAATGTCTGAATACAGACTAAAGCATACTATTTTTCACTTTCCTACTTTCCTTCCTTCCATCTTTCCTACCTTCTTTCTTTCCTTCCTTCTTTCCTTCCTTCCTTGCTTCTTTCCTTCTTTCCTTCCTTCCTCCCTTCCTTCCTTTTTTCTTTTTGTTTAACTCTTCTCACACAAAATGACTAATATGGAAATGTTTTACATGATTGCACATGTATTACCTATATCAGCTTGCTTACTGTCTCAGGAAGGGGAGAGGGGAGGGAAGGAATGAAAGAGAAAATTTGGAACTCAAAAATTTAAAAATAATATATTTTTTAAAAGTATATGGAGGAAGCATTATGTAATAAATTTGTAATGGTAGGCTGAATCCAGATTGTAAAGGACTTTTAATGCTAAACAAAAAAGTTTGCAATTTTATCACTAGTATAATATATTGAGCTACTGGAACTTTTTGAGCAAAGGAGTGACATGGTCAGATCCATGCTTTAGGAATACCAGTTGGGCAGCTGAGTGGAGGATAGATTGGACAAAAGAGAGAGTGTAGCCAGTGATATCATTTAGAAGGATATTTGAATAGTCTAGGCAAGAGGTGATTGGGGACTTAATTAGTGTGATAGTTGTGTGAATAGAGCAAAAGGGACAGATGTGAAAGCTATTATGGAGGTAAAATAATACCTGGCAACTGATTGCATATGTTGCATGAGAGAAATTACAGACATGAGGATGATTTTAAGGTCATCCAACTTGGGAGCCTAGAAGGATGATAATATTCTTGGCAGAAGACTGAAGGGTTGGTATAGATGAGTGTTGTGATTCTTTCTTATCTAGATCTATGATCTTATTGTGCTCTGAGAGAACAAACACTGGGAATAAGCATAGCACACAAGAATAGGATTACAGTAAAATGGCTAGTTTGATGAAAGCAAAATTTCTATATTACATACTAAAGATAATTTGAGTCAGAAAGGCAGAGATATATCCAATTGATGGAAAACCCTAAACGGAAAGCTGGACTGAGACATAATCTGATGAGTAAATAGGGAGCCACTGTAGGCTCCTGAGATACATAGTGACCGCAATGACTTATATGAGAAGCTCAGAAATAAATTAGTCGCTTACTGTAGTCACCATTCTGCTGCTCTGAACTTAAGAGTTGATGTAAACAAAGTTAATTACATTTTAATCTCTAATCCCTTTGGTCATGAAATCACTTGACTGGAAGGGCTGATCTGGCCACTAGGAACTGTTTAAGTGGTACTGTAATGCACTTTGGCAGGTAGATGGGCTACAACCCTGCAGCTGCTAATAGTAATTATAATTGTCAGCAATGCTTCCCCCCACAGGAAACTCCTGCTGGCTTATTAGGGCTAATTGCCAGTAGTCGATGCAATCTCCTAAAGTAGGTGGGGACATAAAACCCCTGGGAGGTAACAGAGCAGCTGTGCTGAGCTCAAAGAAACCAGATGTGCCCATATGCCATTTATTTTTAGCTGAGGGGCACTGAATATATTCACCATGGGCTCTGTTGGGGGGGAGGGTTAGAACAGGAGATTTAGGGTGTGTAAGTATAGGCCACCAAACGCTCAGGCTTCATGAAACTATTCATCTCTATACTCTTCTACCAAATCAAGTAAAGCTGGTTAGAAAATAAGATTCCTGAACTTACTCAAACAGGCCATTCAAACACTGGGAGCTCTTTGAAACTTAAATCAAATGTTTTAGTACATCAAGGCATTGAATGTCACACCACACAAGTATTAAACCTGCATTGTTAAACTAGCTGTTGAAAGGCCTATTTTAAAATATAGAGGTGCGCAAAGTGTGGATAATTGTCTTGCCTCTTTCACGAAAGGATCTACTTCATTTGAGTGTAAAGATCATATTACTTCAGGTAATTTTCAAGCATATACAAAGTCCTTTTTAAAAGCAATTCCAAGCTGCATATTGTTTTAAACTAATGTTTTAAATAACACAAAATATAAAACATGTTATGTAGTGGAAAGAGCACTATACTCATCACAAGATCTGACTTCAGATTCTGGTTCTTATGAATTACGATCTGAGTTATTGTTGGTAAATCATTTAACTTCTCTCAAGCTCAGTTCCCTGATCTATTAAATGGGTATAAAACTTCTACTCCCCATCTCACAAGGTTGGTGTGAGACTAAAATAACTTTTGTGTATGCACTTTGTGATATCAAGTTCTACGTAAATGTAAGTTATTATTAAAATATAAATCCATAGTAATAGCTCAGGAATAAGACACTGTATTGTAGGTACAGCTATTAGTCTAAATAATACCCAAGATTTAGGAGTCCAGAATGTTTAATTCAATCTAATTTGATTAACATTTATTAAACATTTATTATATGCTATTTACTGGGGTTACAAAAATAATAAATGATGTATTTGCCCTCCAAGAGCTTAAATTCTACTACAGCAATTCTATATGAAGGTAATACACGAAAGAGGCAAAAGAATCTTGACAAAGTGTTCTAGGAAGATTTCTGGAGTAAAAGAGAACTTTCAGCTTGGGGAACGGTTTAAGGAAGTCTTTATTAAGACAGCTGCTGGCTGCTGAGCAAGGTTATAAAGGCATAGTTGGAGATGAGTAAGTAGCAAGTTGCAGGCATTTCATGGGACTTGTGCAAAGACAGAGCAGTACAAACCAGAGTTCAGGTTGGTTAGAACATAGCATCATAAAGGGAATTTAGTATGAAATGGGGGTGAGGAAGGGAGGCTAGGGTCACGTTGGGGGGGCTTTTAAGGCCAGGCTAAGGACGGTCCTGGAGACAATAGGGAGGGAGCTTCTGAATGTGAAATCACCTGACTGAAAGGGCTAATCTGGTCACTAGGAAATGTTTAAATCAGGTTCGCACAGCATATGACCTGCAGGTCTCTTGTAGCCCACCAAAGAATTTCAGGAGGCTGTGAAAAAAGGTAGAGGATGTGAAAGAATAAGATGTGACGCGTGCTTTGTCCATGCACCACATAACCCACCTTCCATGAGTCACTATTGTGCCTGTTATACAACTTGGGGTGGGGGGAAGGTTACAGAATGGTGTGTGTGCGTGCGTGTGCGTGTGTGTGTGTGTGTGCGTGTGTGTGCGTGTGTGTGCGTGTGCGTGTGTGTGCGTGTGCGTGCGTGTGCGTGTGTGTGCGTGTGCGTGTGCGTGTGCGTGCACCAGTGCGCACCTTCACTCGTTTTTCATGCGGCCCGCAGCAATCCGCCGCGGTCAGTGTGTCTTCGGTCTGAGAGGAGTGAGTCTGATCTTTTTGCTGTGCTTTCAGTCATTACTAAATTGAAACAGGAAGAAAACCTGAAAAAGCATTAAAACTTTACACTTAGCAAAGTAATTTAAAAAATATTAATGTGATTTCATGATAAACAAAAATCTTAAATAATAAATAAAATTAATTGATATTAATTGGAATTTCCCTTTTAAAAATTATGGTTTATGACTGGCGGGGGGGGCGGAGCCAAGATGGCAGCGTAGAAGCAGCAAGGTCCCGCAGCTCCCACACCGCCACCCTAAACACCCAGAAAATACGAGCCCAGACAAAGTCTAGGCCTCTCAGACTCACACAAACACAGAGAGCACACCTCTGGCTGAAGGCAGCTCGGCAGCAGGGCTCAGCGCGGCAGCCAGGAGCAGAGGCCGGCCCAGCCGGAAGCCGAGACCGCAGCCAGGCCGGGGGTGGTGCGAAGGAGCCGAGCCCGGCCCAGCCGCGCAGCTGCCAGTCTGCAGGAGAGAAGATCTGCAGCCTGCAGCACCTCCACATCTACCAAGGCGTGAAAAACAAGGATTGGAGAGGGGCAGCTCCGCAGGAGGGGCTCAGCCAGCAGGCCGGCAGGCTGGGAGACGAGACCAGCCCAGCCTGAAAACCGTAACACGGCCAGGCCCCAGGGCGGCCAGGAGGAGCGGAGCCTCCCAAGTCGCAGCAAGAGTCTACTTCCGAGAAGATCTAAAGCACCTGAGGGGATCTTCAAATCCAACAAACCAGAATCAGAGACGGTCAGTGAAAGTGAAACTTTGAAACTTAATTTGGGGGAGAAAAAGCAGTTCGGCCAATCTGCCCCTGGGGCAAGGAAGGAGTGGGGGAAGGGAACTGCTTGAACCAGCGGCGGTCCCCATCAGGCTGCTTCAGAGCTCCTGGCCTGCACACTCTGCAGGGGGACTGAATGGATTGATCAGGGCCAAGTGCTCTTGCATTGAGCAGCCTGGATCCAGATCGTGGTCTTAGATGGTGGTCCTGGGGTGCGCTTTAAGCAAGCCAAAGCTGGGGGGACGTGCAATACCTCCCTAATAGCTCCAGCAGCTGGGAAAACCCTAACGATTTGGAACATAGCTTCCCCCCCTGGAAGCAGAGTTTCACAGAACTAAAAAAACCAACCAATTAATTGACTGGCCAAAAAGAGGAAAAGGAAACAAAATAAGAACAGCAATAAGACTCTAGAATCCTTTTTTGTGGACAAAAAGGATCAAAGCATGGAATGGGAGGAAGACAACCCAGTCAGAACTCCCACACCAAATGCTTCCAAGACACTTGAAGAATGCCTAGAAGCTATACATCAACAGAAAAAGGACTTTAAAAACCAAATAAGAGAAGTGGAGGAAAAATTGGGAAGAGAAATGAGACTGATGCAAGAAAATCATGAAAAGAGAGTC
>JAQQSW010015702.1:0-11832 GCA_028646575.1 Pseudocheirus occidentalis | reverse complement strand
AGAATCTAGAATTTAAAGTTCTGCAAGGCCTGCAACTAGGAATTAAGATGTACAGGGGCTGGGATAGGGAGACTGTCCCTGCCCTACCAGAAAGTAAGAGAGCAGAGCAGGGAAGGGGCTTTACAGTGGGATTGTTGTTTTAGGGTTAGGGCAGGGGAAAGATGGGGAGAAAATGTGTAACTCAAAAATGTTATGAAAATGAATGATGTGAAAAATAAAACAAATTTTAAAATGTCTATATAAAAAAAATAAAAAAATAAAAAATAATTTGTCTCTCCTTGATCTATTTTCCAGGTCAGTGTTTTTTCAAGGAGCTATTTCACATTGCTTTCTATTTTTTCATTTGTTTGTAACTGTTTAATAGTATCTTGGTTTCTCGTAAAGTCCTTAGCTTCCACTTGCTCCACTCTATTTCTGAAGGAATTGTTCTCTTCAGAATGCTTTTGAGATTCTTTTTCCATCTGGGAAATTCGACTTTTTAAGGCATTCTTCTCTTCATTGCCTTTCTGGACCTCTTTTGCCATTTGTGTTAATCTATTTTTTAAACTGTTGTTTTCTTCAGTCAGGTTGTTGACTCTCTTTTCATAATTTTCTTGGGTAATGCTCATTTCTCTTCCCAATTTTTCCTCCACTTCTCTTATTTAGTTTTCAAAGTACTTTTTCAGATTATCTATAGCTTCTAGGCATTCTTCAAGTGTCTTGGAAGCATTTGGTGAGGGAGTTCTGACTGTGTTGTCTTCCTCCCATTCCATACTTTTATCCATTTTGTCCACAAAAAAGGATTCTAAAGTTTTATTGCTATTCTTATTTTGATTCCTTTTCCTCATGTTGGCCATTCAATTAATTGGTTGTTTTTTTTTTAGCTTTTTGAAACTCTGCTTCCAGGGGGGAAAGCTCTGTTCCAAATTGCTGGGGTTTTCCCAGCAGCCGGAGCTATTAGGGGGGTGTTGCAGCCCCCCTTTGCTTTGGCTTGCTGAAAGCACTCCCCAGAACCACCACCCAAGACAACAATCCAGATCCAGGTTGCTCAACGCAAGAGCACTTGGTCCTGATCAATTGACTCAGTCCCCCTGTGGGATTTGCAGGCCAGGGACTCTGAAGCAGCCCAGTGGGGGCAGCCGCCAATTACTGCCATTCCTACCCTTCCCCCACTGCTTCCTTGCCCTGGGGGTACATTGGCCAAACTGCTTTTCCTCCCACAAATTTAGTTTGAAAGTTTCACTCACTTTCATTGACCTCTAATCCTAGCTTGGTAGATGTGAAGATTGCTCGAGGTGCTTTAGATCTTCTCTGATGTGGAGTCATGCTGTGGCTTTGGAGGCTTGGCTCGTCCTGACCACCCTGGACCCTGGCTATATGGCGGTTTCTGGCTGGGCTGGACTTGGCTCACATCCTGCCGCATTGATCCCCTGCTGCCGAGCTGTCTTCAGTGATAGATGTATTTTCTGTATTTTTGTGAGTTTGAGAGTCCTAGAATTTGTCCAGAGTCATATTTTATGGGTGTTTAGTGTGGCTGGGTGGGAGCTGCAGGATCTTGCTGCTTCTATGCTGCCATCTTGGTTCTGCCCTACAGGGGATGTTAATGTAGATTGAAATTATTTTAATGGAGAAGAAATGCCTTCATTATTCTTCCATGCCACCTTATGCTGTGATATAACCGGCTTAATTGCTATTCACCAAATCTGTTATTCCATTTTCCACCTCCATACCTTTGCACTAACTTCTCCTTTTGCCTCTAGAGTGCTCTCTACTTATCTTAGAATGTTTAGCTCTTTTTGATACTCAGTTTATGTGTCACCTTGCATGATTCTGCTCGCTGTTAATGTTAACTTATTTCTTGTTTTATGCCATATATACTTATCTGTGTACACATGATATCCACATCCTAATCCAGTAGATTGTAAACACCTTGAGGGAAGTGATTATTTTTGCCTCTCTATGCCCAGTGCTTGGCGTAATGCCTTCTATACAGTAGGAATTAAAAAAAATACTTTTTGGATTATGTTGTTTAAGCAGTAACCAAATGATTCATAGGGTTGAACCCCTGTACTCCCATTCACATTAGTATCATAAGGTCTCTTTAGATCTATCCTTTCTACCAAGTTCACCTTCTCATCAGAGTCTATTCTTGCCTCTTGTTCCAGGTACTAAAATCCATAGATATCACTCTGGGAAATGCCTACCCTAGGTTTAAAAGAAAAGAAAAGAAATAGATATTACTAACAGAGCCATAAAAGGATAAATCCTCCCTTTACTTGAGTAGTAGGAAATGGAAAGTGAAGTGATGACATATGTGTGAAATTAAGTGAATTGAGGCAGTGGAATATAAAAAAGTGGATAAACCTGGATTCTGACTCATGAAGTCTGAGTTTCCATCTTTGAAATGATTGTAGCTCTGTGTTCCACCATCTACCTTGGTAATAATGCTGAATGTGATTTAGAAGTGGCAGTTGAAAATAAGGAAAACAACTAAAGTATACATCTTGGAATGATAACTAACAGACATGTGGAAATGGCCTACAAATATCTGAAAAGTACTTGCATAAAAAAATGGGAAAACACCTGAAAAATGAGGTAAACTTGGCAGGTGTGAAAGGGACCAACAATTTTGAGGTGGAAACCACTTTAATTTAGGCCTTTATATGAATTTGTAGAAGCAGCTTCTACAGGAGACAAAACCACTTAAAAATAATCAAATCCAGGCAATGGAGCCTTATTATATTTGCCAATGGATGGGATGATCAGAGGATTTCTTTGCTTCTTATTTTCCTGATGTTCCACATTTTTTTTTCTTTTTATATATGTGTAAATGAACATCTGTTTGTGCTATCCCATAGGGAAATCAAGACATAAATAATTCAGATCATTTCCACAACTCCACTAATAACCTAAGATGCTATAGATAGAACACATTTTTATCCACTCAGGGTTGGTCAGCTTTTATGTAAATATACCACATGATAACTGACAGATATTCCACTCAGGAGGTCCCCTAAGCCACGGAGCAGTATTCAGGAAGTCAGTGGTAAACCAGTGGCCCATAACACTTGGGGAATGAACCACACACTCCACAGTCTTGCACTTGATTCCATACTCCTTTGTATTGGTCTTTAATTGCTTCATGTGTTTACATCTCCTCTGTTCAGCAAGACTTCATGCCCCTAGATGGCAAGAATTATGTCTTCTATATATCTTGGATCCCCCATAGACCCTATCCCAACCAATTTCTCAAAGACAAGGGTAATTTCTATCAATGCCCTCACTTCCTCTTTCTCCATTTCTCTGGGGAGGCAGCATTGTACAATAGGAAACCAAGAAAAACACTGAGTCAGAATACCTGAGTTCAAATCCCATCAATGTCATTTCACACTTGTGTGACTTTCAATAAAGCATCCAATGTCTCTGGACCTCAGTTTTTCCATGAAAATGAAAGCATTGGATTCAATGCCTTATAGTCTTGCTCTCTGATTAAAATCCATTAGTCTATGATCTTAAAATCCAAATTTTCTTTGGGGATGTGGAAATTGACTTTGTATGGATAAGTTGAAATTTAGGGGTAGACCTGTTTATCTGTTATCCTAGTTTTTCCCTCTGGGGATAAGTACAATATATCTAATCCTTTCCTCCCCTAATAGTACTTCAGGACCTTGCAGTTTATTATGAAGCACATAATAACTGTGTAGCCTAAGGTGAGTCATTTACCCTCTGTCACCCTCAACGTACTCATTTGTAAAAGAGGAATAATAATAACATAACTTCACCACATTTGTTTGTGAAGATCAAATTATATGTATAAAGTGTTTTTAGAATGTGAAAGCAATATAAATACCATTATTATTATCTGGTTTTATAGCATGATGCCGTCTGCTTAAAGATACCCAACATTTGTGTAGTCTTTTAAGGATTAACAAGTATTATACATACAACATTACCTTTGGGTCTAACAACTTTGAAATGTCAGCAACCAAGTATTACTGCCTCAATTTTATAGTGGGGTTCAGAATGATTGTGACATAGTGAGTAAATATTAGACTTTTGAAATAAGTGCTTCCTAGATTTTAATCCAATAGCTTGTTATAATCCTAGTTCCCCTCCTCAGGATTTACTTCAGCTTCTATACATCCTTCCTAATATGCAATATCCAAAGCTGAACACATTGCTAAAAATGCAGTCTGGCTAGTAGAAAATATAATGAAGTTATCACCTTTATTCTGATCACAGCTTTTCCCTTTTTTAAAAATGCAGTATAGTTTGGGGAATAGGGATTAGGTTGTAATAGTACTGACACCTATGAAGCTTAAATTCTATTAGAACCCCAGGAGCATTTATTTTTGTTAAGAATCAGTGTCTATTCATTAAATCAAATGTGAGGATGTGTAGGGATAGAAAATCAAGACTGGGGGAGGGGTGGAGCCATGATGACAGAGTAGGAGCAGCAAAGTATCGCAGCTCCCACACTGCCACCCTAAATACCCATATAATATGACTCTAAACAAATTTTAGGGCTCACAAACTCACAAAAATACAGAAAACACATACCTTGCTAAAGGCAGCTAAGTAGGAGGGGCTCATCACAACAGGCTGGGAGCCAACGCCAGCCCAGCCAAACCTGAAACCCTAGCCAGGCCCCAGGGTGGTAGGGAGAAGCCAACCAGCAGTGTGAATCTACCCCAGAGAGCAGATCTACAGCACCTGGAGCAATCTCCACATCTATCAAGCCAGGAACAATAAGGATTAGAGAAAGATCTGTGACAGTGAAATTTTCAAGCTAAATTTGGGAGAGGAAAAGCAGTTTGGCTGACCTGCCCCCAGGGAAAGGAAGCAGTGGGGAAGAATCTGCTCCAACCAGCAACTCACTCCACTGGGCTGCTTCAGATCTCCTGGCCTGCAGATCCCGCAGGGGGGCTGTGTTGAGTGGCCTGGATCAGGATCATGGTGTTGGGTGGTAGTCCTGGGGTGCGCTTTTAGGAAGCCAAAGCTGGTGGGGGCTGCAGCATCCCCCTAATAGCTCTGGCAGTTGTGAAAGCCCAAGCAATTTGGGACAGAGCTTTCCCCCCTCGAAGCCAAGTTCCACAGACCTCAAAAAATCAACCAATTAATTAACTGGCCAACATATGGAAAAGGAACAAATTAAGAACAGCAATAAAACTCTAGAATCCTTTTTTGTGGATGCCAAGATAAAACAATTTCAATACTGTCGAAATACAATTAGGATAACCCAGGATGTGGCAGCTTCTACACTGAGGGATCGAAGGGCCTGGAATATGATATTTTGAAGATCAACGGAGGTGGGATTAAAACCAAGAATGAACTACCCAGCCTAATTGAATATAATGTTCCAGGGGAAATTATGGTCATTCACTTAGGTGGAGGAGTTTCAATAATTCTTGCTGAAAAAACCAGAACTGAACAGAAAATTTGACATTCAAGCACAAGAAGTATGAGAAGGTAAACATGGGAAAGAAATCATAACGAGCTTATCAAAGTTGAACTATGTACATGCCAATATGAAAAAAATGATAGCAGTAACTTATGAAACTTTTCTTAGTATAAGTATAGGTGAAGGGAATACAAATGTGTATATATATATATGTCTATATAGGAAGTTATATATGCGTATGAATACATATATGAGCATGTATATATACATGTACATAGAGGGTATAGGATCAATTGAATATGAAGGGATGATACTTTAAAAGGTGAAATTCTGAGGTGAGAGAGGACTAGAATGAGAGGAGATAGGGAGAGAGAAAATGGGGTTAATCATTCCATATAGAAGAGGCAAGGGATAACTGTTACAACTTTACTTTCATTTACTCTCATTGATTTTGGCTTAGGGAAGGAATGACATAAACTCAAAATTCTGTATCCTGCCACACAGGAGAGTAGGGGGCATGGAGATGAGGGGTGGGATGATGGAGGAGATGGCAGGGTCTGGGGGAGGGTTGCTGGAACCACACACTTCAGTAAAGGGACAGGGACAGGGTAGAGAATAGAACAAGGGGGGGCAGGATAGGAAGGAGGGACACATAATCATACTGTCACAATATATCTACTGTGAAGATGTCCTGTGTAATTGCTCATGCACAGCCTATATTGAATTGCTTGTCCTTCCAGTGGGGGTGGGTGACAAGGGAGGAACCAAAAGAATCTAGAATTTAAAGCTCTACAATACATGCAACTAGGAATTGATATACCGGGACTGGGGTAGGGAGACCCTCCCTGCCCTACCAGAAAGTTAGAGGTGTGTTGGAGGAGGACATAAAAGAGAGCAGATTGGGGGAGGGGCTTTACAGTGGGATCACTCCTTGGGGTTTGGGGTACGGGAAAGATGGGGAGAAAATTTTTAACTCAAAAATCTCATGGAAATGAATGATGTAAACAAGAAAACAAATTTAAAAATTTATATTTAAAAAAAAGAAAATCAAGACTGAATGAAGGATCTCCTTTGGTTGCACAAACTTCATAGGTTGCTGATTTAGATCTAGAAGAAGACTTAGACACCATCTAGCCTAACTCTCTTAATTGGCCTCTGAAGAAATTAAAAACAATTTTTTTGGCTTTTTGGAGGGCAATAGGGGGTTAAGTGACTTGCCCAAGGTCACATAGCCAGTCTTTGTGTTAAGTATCTGAGGCTGGATTTGAAATCAGGACCTCCTGACTCCAGGGCGGGTGCTCTACCTACTGCACCACCTATCTGCTCCCTGTCTGAAGAAATTTAAAACTAGAGAGGTGAGCAAATTTCCTGGTCATACAAGTAGTTAGCAGCAAAATAATTATTTGAATCCAAGTCCTATGCTACTGGGATTACTATGCTGCATAATTGAACTTGATGTAGTTTCTTAGAATGCTTTTTACTGGTTCAAGATCAGCAATTTTAAGATTAAAAGTCTGTGAAAAAAGTGAAATTTTTTTATATAGGCTAACTTTCATGAACATTGGGAAAAATTTGAAAGTGGTTTCCTCCACAGACAGGCTAACCTGCAGCTATCCTGAACTCTATTTTACTGTAAGCTTCAGATGATGTTCTGCTTTGGTTAAGAGGGGGAAAAAGATAAGGCAAGTCTCACAGTCTGTAATTTCTTTGGTGGAAAAGGGCTCATACTTGCCCAAGTAGAAACCAAATACTTCTTCCCTAATAAAATTCTAACTATGTGTATATTCACAATCAGACCAGGGTATCTAGAGTTTCAGGGCCATAGAATTAAGTAGGCAAGCTAGGTCTCTAGACTTTATCCTAGGAGGGTAAAGGTAAGAGCTTCTTCCTTCTGCCTTTTGCCCCTTGTAAGAACTGATTCTGACTAGAATAGCCAAATTACTTTTATAATGGCATCTTCCATAGGGCTTTTAGCGGCTCCAGTTTTTTGGGCAGGCTGGAGATCCTTATCTCAATGCAGATCTTTATATCAATGTCTTTCATTAGCTGGACAGTCTGACTTTTATTGGGGCTATGATATGCCTGCTTTCCTCCAGCCCTGAGTGAGAAAAAGTCATGGTCAGTGTCACCTCCTTTTCCGGCCTCTTCCAAAAAATTCTGACTTCCTCCCTAAACTATTAATTGAGTCTGTATTGAAAGATGTTCCCTATGTTGTTGTACCTACCATTTAGCTATATGCAGGTGCCTTTTCAAGCAAGCTTCTACTTTGTCAATAAATGGAAATATAAACAGTGGAAACTTAGAGGAATCTTAGAACTTGAGTTTAACACGGCAATAAATGAAAACAATAATACGGGATATTTATATGGTATCTTTTTATTAAACATTTATTTTAAATTAAATAATTTATTTTTAGTTTTCAACAATCATTTCAGTAAGTTGTGAGTTTTCTTTCTCTCTCTCCCCTCTCTGTCCCCAACATGGCTTGCAATCTAATATGGGCTGTACACATACATTCCTATTAACCACATTTTCACATTAGTCACGTTGCACAGAAGTATAACACTAGGTGGCACAGTGAATAGAGCACCAGCCCTGGAGTCAGGAGGACCTGAGTTTAAATCTGGCCTCAGACACTTAACACTTACTAGCTGTGTGACCTTGGGCAAGTCACTTAACTACAAATTGCCCTGCCTTCCCCCCTCTAAAAAGACAAAAACGTATGATAAATTGGAAAAAAAAACCCATGAGAATTAAAAAAACAAATAAAACAAAACAAAAAGGAAAACAGTCTGCTTTGTTCTGCATTCTGACTCCTGAACTGATACCTTCTGTGGTTCTCAACCTGTGGGTCATGACCCCTTGGGGGTCAAATGACACTTTCACAGGGGTTACAGGGGTTGCTAAGACCATTGGAAAACACATATTTCTGATGGTCTTAGGAACAGAGACTCTACTCCTCTATCAGTCTCCAGGCAGGTCCACCCACATGCAGATACGCCCACATATGAGTATTGTGGCATTAGGAAGGTTGAGAATCACTGCCTTAGTTCTTTCTCTGGATGAGACTGGTATTTTCCATCATGTGTTCTTTGGAATTGTTTTTGGTCCTTTCATTGCTGAGAAGGTCTAAGTCTATCAAAATCTACTATCACATGTTTTTGTGCCTCTTCTTGTGATGTGATTTACCCTTTTCTGCCTCTTCCTTTCTTCTTCTCTCGTTGCAATCCCTTTGCACCCATTAATTGGGTTTTAATTATCATATCAGTTAATTTATACCCACACCCTCTATTTGTTATATCCCTTTTAAAGTCACAAAAAATTTACAGTTCTCAAGATTAACAAATATCATCCTTCCACACAGAGATGTAAATAATTTGCTCTTACTGAATAACAGGTTTTTCTTTTCTTATTTACCTTTTTATGTTTCTCTTGAGTCTTGTATTTGAAGATCAAATTTTCCATTGAGCTCTGGCCTTTTCATCAGGAAGATCTGGAAGTCCCTTGTTTAATTGAATGTCCATCTCCTTGCCTGAAAGATTAAGCTCGGTTTTGCTGGGTAGTTGATCCTTGGCTGTAGTCCAAGTTCCTTTACATTATGAAATATCATACTCCAGTCCCTCTGATCTTTTAATGTCAAAGCTGCAAGGTCCTGTGTGATGCTGACTGTAGTTCCACAATATTTGATTGTTTCTTTCTGGCTGCTTGCAGTATTTTCTCCTTGACCTGATAATACTGGAATTTGGCTACAACATTCCTTGGTGTTTTAAATTTGAGATATGTTTCAGGAGGTGATCAGTGAGTTCTTTTGATGACTATTTTATTCTTGGTGCAATTTTACTTGGTGATTTCTTGAAAGGTGCTGTCCAGGCTCTTTTTTATCATGGCTTTCCGGTAGACCAATAATTCTTAGATAATCACTTCTGGATCTATTTTCTAGGTCAGTTGCTTTTCCAGTGAGATATTTTACATTATCACCTATTGTTTTCCATTTTTCTAGATTTTGTTTGACTAATTCTTGATGTCTCATAGAGTCATTAGTTTTTATTAATTTAATTCTAATTTTTAATGAATTGTTTTCTTCAGTTAGTTTTTGTAACTCCTTTTCCATTTGGTGAAATTTTTTCATTTTAAGGATTTATTTTCTCCAGTTAGGTTTTGTATCTCCTTATCCATTTGGTCTACTGGACTTTTAAAGGAGTTGTTCTCTTCAATGATTTTTTTTTCCATTTTGCCAATTTTATTTTTAAAATTATTGGCCAATTTTTCTTCTACTTCTCTAGTTTGTATTTGAAAATCCTTTTTAGGCTCTTCCAAGAATGCTTTTTGGGTTTGAGTTCAGTTCATATATCCTTTTTATGTTTCAGATGTGGCTATAGTGTCAATGTTGTCCTCTTCTAAATTTATATTTCAATCTTCCCTATCTCCATAGGAGGATTCTATGGTCTTTGCTTCTCCAATTTGCTTTTTGCCCCTTGTGATTGTCTATTTCCTGGATTTTTAAAGTGGATCTTTGCTTCTGGGGAACAGGGGGCTCTGACCCATGCTTCTTGTGCTGGGAGCTAGGGGCCTGGTTTACTGGCTTTGTGGGTTGTGGCCTCTGGTTCTGTCAGTTAGAATCTATATATGCTGCAGCTCACCTAGTGTTGAGCTGGTGTTGATGGGTATGTGCCAAGGTCAGATCTTTCTGCATTTCCCCAGGGTTATGCTGAAGCTCACAATGTGAGGTATGGTGGAAGGGTGGTCTGGCCACTTCAGGTCTCCACCTCCCTAATCCTAGTCCAGAGCTCAGGTGGGCTTAGCTGCTGGTGGATGCTCATCCACATTGGTGTCTGCCAATTATCCTGGCTATGCAAAGGCATGCTTAGGGTCCTGGTGTTGGTGCTTGCTAGCTCCACTGCCCTGGGGCTTAGGATCTCCCACTGGTCTGCTGAGGTAGGGCTTGCTGGGACTCCTCCTATCCTGCAATGGTCTTCTTCAGTTGCAGCAAGAGGGACCCTTTCTGTTGATCTCCTTAGCCTCCTGAGCTAAAAAAAAACCCACAAGAATTACAACAACTGCTGTACCCCTTCTGCTGGTTGCACTATTCCAGGGTTTTTCCTGGGGCAATATTCTCTGGGTTTTTTAAGGTCAATAAGGTGGGGATGAGAACACTTATTATTTACTCTGCCATTTTGGCTCGCAGAAGTTTGGGTAGGTGACTTTCAAACATTTAGTCTATGGGCTAACAGCCCTAGGAGTAGTTTTTCCATAGGCACTGAACTTGTCTTTCACCCAACTCCAACAGTCCCCTGTCCTGTGGTGAGAGGTCTGGAAATTGTCATTACTCTAGGTGATTCAGTTCGTCAGGGCCCACTCACTCTGATATGTTTGGGTGGGTGTTGGTCTGGCCTGTGGGCTCTACACTTTGCACTCCCCCTTCCTGGTGCAACAAATCCTTCCTGTTGACTTTCCAGGTTGTTCTGGGTTGAGAATCTGTCACACTCAGGCCACTTGTGGATTCTGCCACTCTAAAATTTGTTAAGATCCACTTTTTAGAGATATCTGAAGGAATTTATGGAGAGTTCAACTGAGTCCCTGCTTTTATTCTGCCACCATACTCCTTATAGCAGCAGCTCTCAACCTGTGGGTTGAGACCCCTTTGGGGGTCGACTGACCCTTTCATGGGGCTAAGACCATTGGAAAATACATATTTCCAATGGTCTTAGGAACTGAGACCCTGCTCCTCTGTCCATCTCCAGGCAGGTCCATCCACATGCAGATACACCCACATATGAGTATTAAAGGGTCATGGCATTAGGAAGGTTGACATTAGGAAGGTTACTCTATAGTATCTTGATAATATAAGGTACTTGATAGCTACTTTGCAAAGGAGCCAGTATAATTAGTGTTATACAGATAAACTTTACAGATGAAGAAAAAAGCTCTGAGAAATTAATTCAATTTCCCCTAAATGGTCATATGACTAGTATTAACATCCAAGTCTCTCCTTAATTAGAGTCCAGCATTCTTTCTACTGCTCCGTGATTCCTTTATAAAGCAGTAGGTCTTAGTGGTATTGGGCTACTGTTGACAGAGAAGAAGCAGAAACACCCACCAGATAGTGGCAGAAAACTTCTGAACCTATTTCAGTGTTAGCAAAGAAGTTGAGGGAGATTAAGCAGTACACTTCTTCCCCCACCTCCCTTTCCAGCCTTTTGTCATGCTGCTTCTTTTTCTTTAATTTTTATTTTTTTTTTGTTTTCTTGTTTACATCATTCTTTTTCATGACATTTTTGAATTACAAATTTTCTCCCCCTCTTTCCCCTGCCCCAAACCTAAAACAGCAATCCCACTGTAAAGCCACTTCTCTTACTTTCTGGTAGGGCATGGAGGGTCTTCTTCTACCCCAGCCCCTGTATATCTTAATTCCTAGTTGCAGGTATTGCAGAACTTTAAATTCTTGAATCTTT
>JAQQSW010015701.1:0-11832 GCA_028646575.1 Pseudocheirus occidentalis | reverse complement strand
TGTCTTGTGGAGAGTTTTGGAGCTTGAAAATCTGTTTAGCGTCCCATTTTATGAGTTTTTTAGGGTGTTTGTGTGGGAGCTGTGGCCCTTTGCTGCTTCTAAGCCGCCATCTTGGCTCTGCCTCCCTGTTGTTTTGTTTTTTTTTTTTATAAACTCATCCACTTTCTGTGAATTGTCAGTGTTTCTGGAATGGCATTTTAAAAATTAATCCACAGTAACTTTGCTTTGCTTTTATATAGATATTTTTTTTTTAAACCAGAGTTGGTACATAAATCCCCTAAGGATCCACACCAGTAACTTTAAACTCTTTCTCTTGTTCTTCCTCATTAGACTCTTTTTTTCCTGTGTCTTCAGAATTTCGTCTTTGAGAGCTTCTCAACTCTCTTAAGATTACTTCCTCTATACAAATTTAGGCCATAGGAGCCTGATTCAATAGAACAGAATCATTTGGGAATGATCTTCCCAAAGCTAAGGTGCGTATCACACTATGCCTGGTCTTTCCCTCCTACCATTTAACAAACTCTAAAATGAAATGGTCACATTCCCCCAAGGGCCTCATCATTTCTGCTTCAGTAATCCATCCCTCCTCATCAGGTCCAGAACAGGAGTTTTCTTGTTACTTTCTCCACTTCTTAAAAAATGAAATTATCATTAAGACAAGCCAAGAATTTATTAGATGCTCTGCTTTTGGCAAAGAGAGAGCGCAAGACCTCCAAGTAGTGTCTCAATGATTGATGTTGCCTACAACACCATGCTTCCATGGCTAGTGTGTGAGATTTCCCAAACTCCTCATCTATTTTCTCCTGTCTATGTGGCCCATATTATTTTACCCACATGAAAATATTACTCTCCTCTCTGGTTTACTGGGTGCCTTTGCAGAAGTATACAGCTATTTAATATACCACACTATCCTGCTTCCCATTCCCCTCTTCCACCTCCTTCCCAGGTCTTTATGTAGTCTGTTCTAATAAGCTATAACCAGCAGGGTATAGTGGAAAGAGTGCTGAATCTGGAATCATAGAATCATAAATTTTGAGCTGGAATTGACCATAGAGGCCATCAAATCCCAACCTTCCTCCCTATTTTACAAATAAGGAAATTGAGGCCCAGATGAGTTAAATGATTTGTCCAGAGTCACACAGCTAGTAAGTCACAGCAGGATTTTAACCAAAGACTTCCCAAATCTACACACTACCTGATACTTCCTCTCAAGGTCAGTGGGCCTAGATTCCAAGCCAGTCTTTCATGCTTATTATTTGTGTGACTTTGGACTAGTCATTTAGCCCCTCTGGTTATGAGGAAGTGAGACTGAATGACTCCTGAGGATTCTTCCAATTCTCAATTTATGATTCTGGGATCTTACAACCTTTCAAAATCATATTCTAAGTCATCACTCTAATCAAATAAAATCTCAGCGATATCATCAGTCAATCAATAAACATTTATTAAGCATCTTCTATGTGATAGCACTGTGATAAACACTGGACCATCACTGAGGTCATTTAATCCAATCTGCCTCCCAATATTCCTTCTACAATAGGAAACAGGTGACTACATAGCCTTTGCTTGAACACTACACTGATGGGGAAATCATTACTTGGAAAAGCACCTCTATCTATTGATATTAGATTGCTTTCAGTGCCAGGAAGTTCTTTTTCACAGGATGAGGGTTTGGGACTGTACTTGTGATTTCAATGAAACCACAGGAACTCCCAGGTGAGAAAATTTCCTCTACCAATGTAGGTTGATACAGTCTCTGTAACTTACAGTCTTAGAGATTTACCTAGAGTAGAGCATTGGAGTTGAGCCTAAATACAAATGGGGTCACAAATCCATAGTAAGGTGAAGATAGATGGTACAATGGGTAGATACAATCACACAATCAGTCAGTGTTAGGTATGAGACTTGAATCCAGGCCCGACTTTGGGATTTATTCTTTATTGGTTATGCCATGTTATCATTCTACTAATTATGCCAATTGCGCTCAGTTCTGGCTCTGAGAAAAGCAGGCTGAGACATTGCAGCAAATGCTAATTTCCTAAGCCTTTTATGAAGCACTTTTACACTTGTCCTACCGGGGAAAATCTGTCCCAGAACAATAGAACCTCACTGATGGATCAATGCCCTCAGTAAACTCTTTAAATCCTGAGCATGCTGAAGCAAAACAGTCTTTGTCCCTAAATTTCACTGCCATGGATTGATGTTCAAAGTACTAAGTAAACTTCCACCTTTCTTCTCCTTGTCATCCCCCCCACTTCTCCTCCCCTCATCATCTCACTGCTTCTACACAAGAAAGGAATTTTTATTTACGAGGAAAACAACAAATTCAGAAATTGTTCCATAGGATATAAAAAAGTACATTAAGAGGCCCTTTATTTTTTTTTATATCTGTTGCTTTTATGTCACAAATTTCCCATGTATCACTCTCCCTCCTCCCAGAGAGGCATCTTATAAGTTGTTATTGTTCAGTTGTTTTCAGCCTATTCAACTCCTTGGTTTTCTTGGCAGAGACATTGGAGTGGTTTGCCATTTTCTTCTCCAGCTCATTTTACAGATGAGGAAACTAAGGCAAACAGGGGTAAGTGACTTACCTAGGGTCACATGGTTAGTAAGTTTCTGAGGCCAAATTTGAACTCAGGAAGATGAGTCTTGCCATCCTATATAACAGAATGTGTTTTAAAGTAAATTGTATTTATATCTTTTGGTTTTATATTGCTGACATTTTCCCCAATGTCCCTCTCCTCCCTTCTCTCAGAGAGCCGTTCCAAATAACAAATTATTTTCTAAAGAAAAAAAGAATAAAAAATCAGTCAAACTTATTAACACATTGGAAAAATCCAAAAATCTATGAAGCGACTTCTGCAAAAGAGCAGGGCAAGAGTTTCTTCTCATATCTCTTTTTTCAGGCCTTTCTTGTTCTTCATAATTGTATAAAATGTTTTGTATCAAGAGAACCTGTCTGGACAATTCTACCATTTGCTAATATACTCTAAGTTCCTTTTAATTGTCTGGTCAGCATCTCACAGAGCACACCAACTCTGCAGAAAAGAGAACCTCCCATTTCTCACATCCTCCTACCACCACCACTACCACCAGTCAGTCAATAAACATCTGTTAGGTGCCTACTCTACACTATGCTAAGAGCTGGGAATGCAAAAAGAAGCAAAAGATAGATCCTGCCCTGAAGGAGCTCACAGTCTAATGGGGGAGACAACAAGCAAACATGTGCCAGTCAGAATTGGTCCCCTACCTCACAGGTCCATACCCAAAACAAGTAAAAATCAAAAAGAATCAAGGAGACTAGGCCTACCTGAAGCAGAGCACATGTTGGAGAGCAATGGAAAATAAATTTATGGTCAAAGTGGAATGTCATGAAGTGCTTCAAAGGTCAGATAGAGAAGTTTAAACTTGATATAGTAGATAGCAAAAGCTATCTATTGGTTTCTGAGTAGATGTATGATATACAACATTCTGAAGGCAGAATTTAAACAGATATTAATCTGGCAGTAATTTTCAAGATGAATTATCAAAGGTAGAATCTGGAGTCAGAGTAACGGAAGTAGCTATGAGGCTATGATAGTGCTTCATACATAAGGCATGGGAATGAGAAGCACTAAGTCATAGAAATAAGAGATAATGCAAAAGAAAACATTTTTAAAGGCCTTGGTGACTGACTGAATATTGTAAAATTTGGGTTGGTATTAAACAATACTATACATATATCTTACGCATTTCCAAGTTTCTAAACTTTGTCCATGTTGTCTGCTGGCCTTCCCATGTTATCACAGAAAATTCCCCCAAAATTCCCATTTGATTTCTTATGCTGACCCACAATATATTAAAACTGCAGTGGGGGGAGTTGTGATGTAAAAGGGATAACTATAGTACCTATCCTGATATGTGTGTGCGTGTGTGTGTGTACATGCATGCACACATGCATAAATGTCCAATGCCTGATCTTTGGTCATTTGTTTTTTTATTACATTTTCTCCTTTAGAGTTTCATAGCTTCAAAAATCATTTCTATAAGATCATAGATGTTGAGATAGAAAGAAACTAAAAGACCATTCCCATAATCCAGTATATTCATGAGGAAAATAAGGCACAATGATTAAGTAATTTGCCCAACAGTCACACAAGTGACACAAGCAAGTAGTGGAATTGGAATTCAAATCCAGGTCTCTGTCCGTGCCCTTATTTATACTGCACTAAAAAATGGTTGCTAAAATGGGATTGGCCTAGAAAATTTCATGAAGTCTTTGTTACTAGACAGAACCCTGGAAACTGCTAAAAATTCCCATGTTCCTGTTACGTTAAAGAAGAGTTAACTAACAAAAAGCAATTACTATATCAAAATACGTGCTTTAAACATAGTAACTATTCAAGCCACAAAGGCATTCAATGACAGTATACATCTCAAGCAGCAATGAGCATCAAGCAACATAAGACTTTATGTAATTTACATATTAGCAATGGTTTATAGAGTCCCCAATATCGTGAATATACAGGGTGAAATGTAATTTATCATAAACCTTGGACACCAAAGAAATACTAATAAGGAACACCACATTTAATCCTCTAGCATTTTACTAGAATTGCAAAATGCTACGTAAATAAGAAAAACCATTCCAAGATCAATAGTTGGAGAAATTCAACTTATCAGTCTGAAGTATATAAAAAGATTACATAGTACTTGGGAGCTAGGTACAGAAGAAAGCTGCCAATGTTTTCTTTTTTTCCCAAAGGCATTTATTTAGTCATTCTGACTGCTATACTTTCACAACATTTAAATTAACCTTACCCAATTCTCAAGTCTTTCTCAAGCACAGTATAGAATACCACCTAAAAACAGCTGACAAGAGTTTTTATTGTGAAGTTCTTTGCATAATAAAAAAATCTGGGAAGTTAATTTGAATTAATGCTACATAATTACATAACATCTTAATAACAGCATACATTTGGACAGCACTCTGCAGTTTACAAAGTTTTTTATATATATATAATCTCATTTGATTCATTCATTCTAGAAGCATGCATTAAATGTCTATTCTTCATAAGTTCCTGCTGGGGATAGAAAGAAAAAACAAACAAACAAACAAACAAAACCAGATCCTGCCATCATTATTTCTGCTTTACAGGGTGTAGAGAGGAAAAACAAATCAATACAAAATATATACAAAGTAATTTTGTTGGGAGTTGTGGATGGAGAGGCAACAACTAATCCCTGGGAGATCTATGTATAGGAGGCTGTACTTGAGTAGGAAATCTGTGTAGAGCTTAAAAGGGAGTGTATTCCAGGCTTGAGGGACAAGCATGGAGGCAGACATGGAATGTTGTATACAAATAATGATTGGCAAGGCAGTTTGACTAGAACTGAGAGTGTATAAAGAGTTAGGTGGGAGCCAGACTTTGAAGTGAAGTATTCTTGGAAGGAACTGTCTCCATTTTTGTTTTTTCAATATAGATGACTAAGGATCAGAGGTTGAGGGCAGAGGTGTGGAGTTGACTCAGTAACTCACAAAAGCTGACTGTTAAATTTTCAGTATATATACCACAGAAATTAGCAAACTTTACAAATCAGATTATATATACAGCTTGATTTGTTTTGATTGTCTAGACTTAAGAAACAGAGGAAATGTTAATAATGCAGATTAAGCTAAAAGCATCTTGTGCATACAACTTTTATTTTTTGAGAAACAACTGTTAAACATTTGCAGTATATCCCTAGTTAAAGGGCCTGCTCAAGAATATAGATAATAAATGGCAACACTGCGGCTCTAACCAAGGTCTTCTTACTTAAGCACAGTTTCCTCTGTTGCCTCTCAAAATGTTTTAATTAAAAAAGACTCTTCAGTCTTCTAGTGTCTCACCCTTCTATATTCATGATAGTCTTTAACTGAATACTTCTAGTTAAATGGTAATTACTATTTGACAACACAGAGTAAGTCTTATTGAGGTCCTTTTGAAAAAAAAATTATGTTCTGAACTTAATAACACAAGCAATTCCATGACATAGTATAGAAAAAAAAGATAACTATGTATAATTGGCTATTTCTTTTAAATATATAATAGTTAAAATGCAACTTTTTTCCTTTTGTCTTTAAATCAGTTTGTACCACACCTAAGTAGATCCCTTCCTTATGACAAAAAATCTAATATAGATTGACAATATATACAGCTCTATTATATATTCTATATATTTCATTATCTCTTCTGCATAAACTCCATGGCCTTACCAATTCCTAGGAGTTCAGCTTCCTCTTGGTGGTCTGTTAATTTTCACTGTTGTAGTCACTATATATATTGCTCTCTTGGCCCTGCTTATTTTGCTGTCCATCAATTTGGTGAATGGATATTGATATTAGAAATCTGTGATGTTTGATGCAAGTATTTTCCTATTGTTTCTCTTCTAATTGTTGTCACTGAGTTTTCACTAAGCACAAAATCCTTTTATCCATACAATTAAAAAAAATTTTTATGATGTCTTCTATCTTTTATTGTGTTAAGGAATTTCTTTCCATAGAAGGAAATAGTGACAAGCTAAAAAACAAAACAAAACCAAAAAAACTTCCTGGTCCTGAGATGGCATTAAAAGGAGGAAAAAAGAAAAAGAAATAAACTAGAATTGAAAGGGAATGCTCTTCAGATGACGAATGACTAAACAAAATGTGGTATATAAATGTAATGAAATATTATTGCACCATTAGAAATGACAAAAGATGGCTTTGGAGAATCCTGGATATTATGAACAGATGCAGAGGGAAGTAAGCTGAACTGAATTGGAAAGAAAAACTTTGAATGCAAAAAAAAAAAAAAAAGGACCTCTGATCAATGCAATTACCAACCATGTCTCCAGAAGACTTACAATGATGCACTTTACCCACTTGATAGATTCAAGGGGAAGAAAAAAGACATACATTTTTGGACATGGTCATGTGTGGATTCATTTTGCTTATATGTCATACTGTTCTGTTCCTTTTTTTGTTTTCAATTGTAGGGGATAGATGACCTGGAGAGGAAAATAGTTAATAATGATGCTACCCAGAAAAGGGAGGGAGGATGTCAAAACTTTTTTTTTTAACGTATAGAAATAAGTTTAGAAAAGCACAGACAAGCACAATGGTTTTGAAAAGAACATGTGGAATTTGTTAGGCATATACACATGCACATATGCATGTGCATATATCTGTATATGTACATGAGCATATTTAAAAGTATGAAATGGAGATTTGGTTTCACTAGATTTTTGTTTATGCTTTGTATATTCAAATACCTTCTTTTTTATTTAAGTTCAAGATTAAAATGAAAATATCTTCTATATTTGTGGTATGATATTTAATAGTCACATCATGTATCCAATTTAAACTTATTGTTGTAAATGGTAAAAGCTGTGAAGCTAAGATTTCTAAGCCTAATTCTGCCAAACTTTTCTAGTTTTTCCTGTGTTTATTGTCAAAATGGGGGCCCTTCCCCACAGTAATTTGTTTTGGGGCTTATCCAACACTGGACTAGTTATCAAATAGGTCCTCCTATCATGGTCCATTGGACTGTCCCCTAAGCAGTGTTCCAGCTTGACCACTGCTCTCCACAGAAAATAGAACTCCAACCTCCAACCCTGGTGATCTGACAAGACAAAGAATACCCATCGAGGACCTTCAGGAAAATGCTGAAGTAAAAGGATTGATGGTAAAAACATTTTGAGCAGGGATACCATTGAAAAATCAGCAGTAATTATGACAGAAAAAGCTGAAGGCCACAAATTTTGCAATAAAAGAAACAAAGAAAGATGAAGATACCACCATATTTTCTGTAGGATTCCCTGAAAATACAATAAACTCCAAATTAATTCAGATAATTAATCAAATAATTAAATGAAAATGTCAAAGAAAAACGAAAAAAAATTGGTTTTAGCAATATATTTAATATAACATTTTTACATTGCAGATTTCCCCCCTATACTTCTCTCTTTGGCCCTCCCAGTTATCTTTTAGAACAAAGAATTTGTTAAAAACTGAATTTTTTTTTCAAATCTGAACATATCAAAAATAACTAATGGTATATGAGATGTCCTACAGTCACAGACCTCCCACACCTCTACAAAAGCATGAGGGATTTCTAGTCTAATCTCTTCATTAGGGCCAAGAGTGTTCTATAAACTTTAGCAATATTGTTTCAATTATTTTGTAATGGTTGTTCTTTCCATTTGTTGCATAGGCATTGTGTATATTGTGTTCCTAACTCTGTTTATTCGTTCTGAATCAGTTCAAGTAGGCCTTTTTCATGCTTCTCTGTATTCATAATGCTCATTTTCCCCCTTAAATCAGTTACATTCATTACATTCATGTACCACAACTGGTTTAGCCTTTCCCCAATTAATGGACATTCACTTTGCTTTATAAATACTTTATCACAAAAAAGTGCTGCTATGAATATTTTGGTGTATATGAAACTTGACTTTTTGTTAATGACTCCCTGCATACGTATCTGCCTACCAGCAGAATCTACAGGACCAATAGTTATGGGTCTTTTAGTCACTTTATTTGTATCATTCCAAGTTGCTTTCCAAAATACTGAAGAGTCTTTGACTCTACAGGCATCCTGAAACAAAAAACCCATGTGAGGAGAGTCCCAAGAAGAGATCAGTTCTTTCCAGTTTTCCTCCTGGTGCCTGTCTAATCAGAGTCATGATAATATAATCTGCTGCCATTACCCAAATGTTTCCAATAAATAGAATTTGCCTCAAACATAAAACAGCTCAAATTTAACTAGAGATAAATATAAACATAAAAATTAGGCAGAAAGCCCAACCTCTGTCTAAATGTTAGGCATTTTCCTAACTAGGTGCTCAAAGAAACTGTGACTATAAACTCATAACTTTCTATCTAAAGTAAACTTACTAAAGTTAATAAGGAGAAAGAGTCCAGAGGGACCATTACATTGGTAATTGGATAATTATTTTAACAGTCTTACAAACTGGCATTAGTGTGCCTATCACGCAAGAGCATTTCAGGGTTGTTTTGATTTTTATTTCTTTTATTATTAGTTTTGGAGTACTTTTTTTCCCACGTTTCTCAATAGTCAAATTCTTTCAAGTGCTTGTACATATCTTGATGACCACTTTTGGTTTTTTACATTTATTAGTTCTCTATATGTCTTTGCTATCAAGATACCTTATCAGAGATAGCTAATATAAAGTTGAGGGTTTGGGGTTGTTTTTGTTGTTTGTTTTTGCCAGTTAGCTGCTTCCCCTCATCTGAATGCATTAATTTGGTATAGGAAAAAGTTTTTCAAAGAAATCAGGTGTTTTTTTAAAGAATGTTTTTTCTCAATTACATATTAAAACAATTTTAACATTTATTTTTCTTATAATCTGTAATTTCCAAGTTCCCTCCCTCTTTTTATCCTCTTCCTTTGAGAAGGCAAAGCACTTTGATATAGATTAAATATATGCAGTCATGCAAAATATATTTCCATGTTTAGCCATGGTACAAGAAAACAGACCAAAAAAAAAATGTTTTAAAAAAGCATGCTTCAATCTGCATTCAGATTCCATCAATTCTTTCTTAGGAGGTGGAGACCATTTTTTCATCATAAGTCCTTCAGAATTGTCTTGGATTACTGTATTGCTAAGAATAACTAAGTTATTCACATTTGATCACCATACAATATTTCTGTTACTGTGTACAATGATCTCTTGGCTCTGCTCAATTCACTTTATATCAGTTCATATACATCTTTCCAGGTTTTTCTGAAACACTCTGGTTTTACATTTCATAAGAAATACTAGCACAGTAATACTCCATCACAATCATTTACCACAACTTGTTCAGCCCAGCCATTCCCCACATTCCTTCCAAAATTTATTTTCCTTTTCATCCTTATTAGACAATGTGGTAAGTGTGAAGTGGCACCTCAGGGTTTTAACTTACATTTCTCCAATCAACAGTGGATTATACCATTTTTTTCATATAACTACAGACAACTTTACAAAGAAATCAGTTTTTAAGAAATCACAATTCTAACCTTCAAGTTATAGAAGATCCACACTTCACATCAGTAGATTAGATAATCTTTACTAGATGGTAAAGAAAATGACAGGATTACAAATCAAAAACGCAGGGACAGAAGAAAGTCAGGAAAGGTGATAGGAATAAGAACTTTCATATCCTGGTAAAGGAGATTCCCAGTTAAGAAAACCTTTAGCAGTGCAAGTCAGCACCTTCTCTGAAACTAAGGGTCATAGAGTGTTGCCTAGATAACTGAGAGATTAAATGAACTTCCCAGAGTTACACAGCCCATATATATCAGACAAGAATTAAACCCGCATTTAACTTTAAGAATAACTCTTTATTACCTAAGTCACAATGTCTCTTAGGAAAATAAAATCATGGAACAAAATCTTAAAAATAAGACTGAAAGATCACTACAAAACAAGAATACTTAACTTGATGGTATAATGTGAATCAATAATGTAAGAATTACAGGTCTTCCAGAAAAGTAATGAAAAAGAAAATATGAATATCATACTACAAAAATGCAAACAGAAAGTTTGCCAAGTAACATGGGAAACAGATGGCAAAATTCATATTAAAAGAATATAGAGAACACAAATAAAAAGAAACTTCAAATTTAAATCAATGTGAAACAGCAAGGGGTTAAACTCTGAAAGCCAGATGCCTAAAATCAAAGCAGTCTCTTGTATCATGGGTATCATGGGGTGACATCATACCAGTGTAATGACTAAGGCATTTGGGAAAGTAGGGAAGATGTTCCAGGAGTGCCCCAGAGCCATCAAGAGCCATCAGTCCTATTCATCCTGGGGATATCCTTGGAAATGTTCTTGGAATAGGAATGTTCTTGCAAAATAGCAAAGGGGTAAATTCCAAAAGTCAAGTGCCTAAGATTAAGCAGCCATAAGGATTTTAAGGTCAGTCTGAGTTAGCATAGGTAATGTGAAAGCTTCTGGAATGAGTTGGGGAGTTGGCCTTTGCTTATCTTTTCTGTAAAAGTTGCCTAAAAAAATTGTAGAGGATTCTTTCACTATCCTTTTGTCATTACTGTTTTCTGAATTTGCAGGGCTGTTTTTTTGTTTTTTACTTACTTTGATATGGTGTGTATGAAGTGTGTGTGTTGGGGGGGGGGGTTAATATCCAGCAGGGAGTGGAGGGAGTAGTACTTAGGAAACTTCTCCCTCTACCATCTTCCCAAGATACTCCAACATCATTCTTGAACAGTTCTAATTATTGGAAAGTTTTTCTTTATGGTCCTAGTTTTGATCTATGAATAAAAAATGCTTACTTCTACTTTCAAGTGACAGTTCTCAAAATATTTGAATTTTATCTTTCCCCATATTTCTCATATGCTCTCTAAGCTAACCATTCCTGGTTCTCTCCAACATTCTTCAAGAAGTGGTTTCAAGTAGCCTCACCAAACTGGATTCCCTCCAATTTCCATAAAGTATGTACAACAACCTTTACTAAACACAATATTCCTGATGTAGTCTGGTCAGCACCAAGTACAGTATGAAAAACGATAATAGTAACTTATGAAACTTTTCTTAGTATGAGGATAGGGGAAGGGAATACAAATGTATATATAGATGTATACTTACACATGTCTAAATAGGAGGCTATATATGCATATGAATACATATCTGAGCATGTATGTAGATGTGTATATAGAGGGTATAGGATCAACTGAATATGAAGGGATGATACTTTAAAAGGTGAAATTCTGAGGCAGGAGAGGACTAGAATGAGAGGAGACAGGAAGAGACAAAATGGGGTTAATCATCCCATATAGAAGAGGCAAGGGATAACTGTTACAACTTTAC
>JAQQSW010015700.1:0-11832 GCA_028646575.1 Pseudocheirus occidentalis | reverse complement strand
ATCTATTTTTTAAAGTGTTGTTTTCTTCAGTTAGGTTGTTGACTCTCTTTTCATGGTTTTCTCGCATCATTCTCATTTCTCTTCCCAATTTTTCCTCCCCTTCTCTTATTTGTTTTTCAAAGTCTTTTTTCAGATTATCTATAGCTGCTAGGCATTCTTCAAGTGTCTTGGAAGCATTTGGTGTGATAGTTCTGACTGTGTTGTCTTCCTCCTGTTCTGCGCTTTGATCCTTTTTATCCACAAAAAAGGATTCTAGAGTTTTATTGCTATTCTTATTTTGCTTCCTTTTCTTCATTTGGCCACTCAATTAATTGGTTGTTTTTTTTTTTAGCTTTGTGAAACTCTGCTTCCAGGGGGGAAAGCTCTGTTCCAAATCGCTGGGGTTTTCCCAGCTACCGTAGTAGCAAGCATCATATCTTGTGTGAGGCTGAGGAGGGAGATCCGTCCCTCCAGTGCCCCTCCCAAGAACATGTTACCTTGGAATGGGTAGTTCTAGGAGTTGGGCAGTAAACCATATCTCTTCTCAAGGTCTTGGCCAGGGTCACAGGAGAAGCGCAGCCCTCATGTTCCCAGTATTTTCTGTTCCAAAACAACTCAGGGTGGGGTGGCTACCGGCCCTGGAGTCAGGAGGACCTGAGTTGAAATCCGGCCTCAGACACTTAACACAAAAACTAGCCAAGTGACCTTGGGCAAATCACTTAACCACAATTGCCCTCCAAAAAACCCAAAAATAAAACAAAAAAACAAAACCAAAACAACTCAGGGTAATAGACAGGTCTTATTGAGTTAGGGCCTTGGTTTGTATACTCTTATTCCATACAGAGGGGCTTACCATGCCCCTTTACCTTTTGAAGGGATTTATTCCTCTCTCTTTTTAATGGCGGATTTGTCCGAACTGTAGCACCTTGTACGTTTAGATTTCACCCTGGTGAGAAGGGGAAATGGCAGGGAATAAAAAATATCTTTTTCATGAATGAAATGAGTTATTCTTCCTCTCCCTTGGCTATCTTCTACCCTCAAAATCTCTACATTGAGTTCATGGTGGTCTTTTTGCTTTTGGTTATAGGAAGCACTGGTGGATTAAATGAGGTATGTGGTGAATTATTTCTGTTCAGGAAGATTTGAATTCAAATCCTGCCTGGGACATTTACTACCTGTGTGACTTTGGACAAGTCACTTCTGTCAGCTTCAGTTTATTCACCTCTGGAAGGTGGATGCTATTATCATCCTCAATTCCTATGAGAATAAAATTAAATTTTATATGTAAGACATTTTGTCTTAAACTTAAAGAATTATCATAAAGAAAATAGCTATGAGAATAATTCATTTCTCCAAGGAGAAACCTGAGAGTTGTCCTTACTTTTAGCTGCAACTTCTTTTTTCTTTTGCTTTCATTTATTTTTATTTTTTAAAATAATATTTTATTTTTTACCAATTGTATGTAAAGAGAATTTTTAGCATTCATTTTTATAAGGTCCTGTGTTTAAATTTTTTCTCCTTTCCTCCATTCCCCTCTTGTCAAGATGGTAAGCAATTTGATATAGGTTATATATGTGTAATCATGTAAAACATATTTCCATATTAGTCACAGCTGTGAAAGAAGAAACAGACCAAAAGGAAAAAAACCCCTGAAAAAAAGTAATTGAAAAAAGTGTGCTTCAGGCTGAATTCAGATTCCATCAGTTCTTTTATCTAGATGTGGATAGCTTTTTTGTGTTAAACATATTTTCACATTAGTTATGTTGTGAAAGAAGAAATAGAACAAAAGGGAAAATATGAAAAAAAAGACAAAAAGTAAAAATCGTATCCTTTGATCTGCATTCAGAGTCCATCAGTTCTTTCTCTGGATGTGGATAGCATTTTCTCACATGAGTCTTTTGTAATTGTCTTGGATCCTTGTGTTGTTGAGAAATCATTCATAGTTGATGATCATACAGTGTTCCTGTTACTGTGTACAGTGTTTTCCTGGTTCTCCTCATTTCAGTTTTCATTAGTTCATGCAAGTCTTTCTAGATTTTCTGAAATTGGCCTGCCCATTATTTCTTATTGCACAAGAGAATAGTATTCCATTGCACTCATATACCACAACTTGTTCAACCATTTCCCAATTGATGGACATTCTCTCAATTTCCAATTTTTTTGCTGCCAAGAAAAGAACTGCTGTAAATATTTTTGCACATATAGGTCCTTTTTTGTTTTTAATGATCTCTTTGGCATATAGTGGTATTACTGAATCAAAGGGTATGCACAATTTGCTTGCTCTTTGGGCATAGTTCCAAATTGCTCTGTAGAATGATTGGATTGCTTCACAACTCCACCAACAGTGCATTAGTGTCTCAGTTTTCCCATATCCTCTCCCACATTTATCATTCTCTTTTTTAAAAATCAAATTAGCCAAACTCATCGTTGTGAGGTTGTACTTCAGAGTTGTTTTAATTTACATTTTTCTAGTCAAAAGTGATTTAGAGTATTTTTTGCTGTTACTTCATCTGGAGCATTATGTTTGATTCTTAGCACCAAAGTTTAAGAAGGGTACTGATATACTGGAAGGTGTCCTGGAGAGGCTAACCATGATGGTGAAGGACCGTGAGTCCTTGTCCTATGAGGACTGATTGAGAGAAGTGGGAATCTTTGACCTGAAGCAGAGAAGCCTTTGGGGGATGAGGGCTCTCTTCAAGTACCTGAAGTATGTTGAACAGGGTTTATGCTTCTAAATTTCTTCCAGAGAGCAGAAATAAGAGTGATGGGTGGAAGATTCAGAGTCAGATTTAGGCTTGATGTCAGGAAAAACTTCCTGGCATCAAAAAAGTCAAAAAGTGGAATAGGATGCCAAAGTGATGAGGAGTTTCTTTTCCTACTTTTTTCAGGCCTTTGGTGTGATGGGGGACAAGTTTGTTATCGTAGAGTTTCCTTTCATATATGAATTCAACTAGATGGCCTCTGGGATCCCTTTCAACTTTCACATTCTATCATTTTGTGTTTCTGTGATGTCCACAGTTGGAGGAGAGAGCTGAGCAGATCCGTTCGAAATCTCACCTTATTCAGGTAGAACGAGAGAAGATACAAATGGAATTGAGCCACAAGAGAGCTCGAGTTGAACTTGAGAAGGCAGCAACAACCAGTGCCAGGAATTATGAGGTGGGTATGAGCTAGAAGCTAAACCATTTCTAGACAAGCCTCTTGAGAGAATTGGGATCTTGTATGATACCTGCCAAATAAAGAAGTGCCCAGTCAGCTGAAAAATCCCACAGTGACACGAGTTTGGAACACTTAGGCATTCTTCCTCTGGACCAATTATTTAAATGGCTTAGGTAATTGGAAATGCTTCAGATCCTTGACAGTGATGAGTTGGAATGGTGACAGTTGTGGTGACCCACGTGAGAAGAAATGAAGCCTAAAGATGACTTTGAAATTTTTTGGGTTGAACAGGCTTATGGGTTTACTGAGTTTTGTTGCTAAAGTAAGCAGCTGTGCCTAGGGTTTGACCTCCTGGCATTCTTCCTTCCTCTGGGAAAATAATAGATGTATTGGTAGACACCAAGTATGTAATAGAGAAATTGGGAAAGATAGATGCCTATAAAGGAAACCCCCTGTCCTATCCATTGACAGACTGCACAGGCTAGGTCTTGCATTCTGCCAGAGTGGTGACAGAGTCCTGCAGAAGATTGGCTGGGCTATGATTCCTCAGCTCCTCTGAGGTGATGTGGTATAATCCTCTTTTAGTATGTAAATCCCTGACTTGATTTGCTTTGATTAGCAAAGCAATTTGCTACGGTTTTTTCAGTAAATGCTAATCAATTTTAGCATAAGTGCTGCCAGAGTTGAAAGCTGAGAATTGGATTACAAAGCCTTGGTCTCTTCCCTCTGTCTCCTAAGTCCCCTTTCTCTGAGGAAGTGTTTGCTGTTTGTTCTATAGAGAATGTTCACACACTTTTTCTTGCTTGGTTGCTATGAAAACAGTGAAGAAAGCCTCAATGTGATATTAATTTGAATTTTTTTTTTAAAGTCAGATGATGGGGATGGCTAGGTGGTGCAGTGAATAGAGCACCAGCCCTGGAGTCAGGAGGACCTGAGTTCAAATCCAGCCTCAGATACTTAACACTTACTAGCTGTGTGACCTTGGGCAAGTCACTTAACCCCAATTGCCCTGCCTTCTCCCCTCCAAAAAAGCAAAGAACCCAGATGATGGGGTGACTTGGCAATGATTTGTTATGAAGTCCCTGGCTTTCAGTTAGCTTGAATAGGGATAAACTGTGAGTCCTGGACCAGGGATTATTATGCTTTTGTGTCATTTCCCTGGCTGGGCTTTACTCTTACCAAAGTTTTTCTGTTAAGTGGTTTTTCCTGGCACTTTGGTTCAGTTTCAGCAGTTAAACTGTGAGTTTGCTAACCGAGTGACTACTAGGAGGATTCTGTGTGGGTGTCTGGAGAGTGGAGACAGCTCTCCTTGCTATCTGTTTCCCATGGGAGTAGTGGAAAAGGGACTAGATTGGGAGTTAAGAAACCTGAGGTTTTGTTTATTCTCTCCAACTTTCCAGTTAGTTATGAGATGTTTCCTAAATCACTTTATCTTACAGTCTGTTTTCCTTCTCTAAAAAATACCAGATTTTCTTTATAGATAAATTTTTATTGATGAATTTTTTTTTACATCACCAAAATTTCTTCTCTTCTTCCCACAGAGCCTTCCCATATAACAGATATTTTCTAAAGTTTAAAGAAATGAAGGGAAAAGAAAAAGATCAGCAAAACTGATAGATGTATTGAAAAAGTCTGAAAATATGTGTGTAGACATCCTACTTTTGTGAAAGGTGGTGTGGAGGTGTCTTCTCATATCTCTTTGCGATAATCCTTGTTCTTTGTGATTTTTTATTATTTACTTTCGATTTTTTTTTTTGGTGGTTCTTTCCTTTTATGTTATTGTAGTCATATGTATTTCCTTGGCTCTTCATTTTGCATCAGTTCATATAGATCTTTCTATGTTTCTCTCTATTCATTACACACATAATTTCTTACAGCACAGTAATGTTTCATTACAATTCATGCACCATGGTTTGTTTGTCTCTTTCTGAATGCATGGGTAGCCACTCTGTTTCTAATTCTTTGCCATGGCAGAAAATATTTCTATAGTGACTTGTTTCTCCTTTATTGTATGGGTCACTGTGAGTTGGCCGTGATACAGTTAGGCCACCCTATTTCTCCTCCAGACTTTATTCTATGGAATTGAATGGAAGTTATTTTCTTTTGTTTATAGAGAGAGGCTGACCGCAACCAGGAACTCATGACCCGTATCAAACAGCTCCATGAAAGGGAGGTGGAAGCAGAGAATAAATTGAAGGAACAGACTGAAATCAATAGGTCATGTAAACAGGATCTGGACATGGCAAACAAGAAGCTCCAGGAGAAAGAGAACAAATTAGCTGAAGCTAATCAGGCAAGTCTTTGATTTTTTTTTTTTTTTTCTTTCTGAAGAGGGGAAGGCAGGGCAACTGGAATTAAGTGACTTGCCCACGGTCACATGGCCAGTTTTTCTGTTAAGTGTCTGAGGCCGGATTTGAACTCAGGTCCTCCTGACTCCAGGGACAGTGCTCTATTCACTGCGCCACTTAGCTGCCTTGCGGTGAGTCTTTGAAAAACATTAGAGGTCCCATTTCCAGATCATAGGAATTAGAATTGGAAGGAAACTTAGGGATCATGTAGTTCATTTTACAGAAAAGAAGTTGAAGCCAGGAGAGATTAATTCACTTTCTAAAGGTTACACTGGACTGAAAGACCATGATGTTTTAGCTTTTTTTCTTTGGGGTATGGGTAGAGGTTTCCATTTCTTCTGTTGCATTTGTATATTCGTATTTAAGTGGCTCATGAAAGACTTTGTCATTTTACAAGAAGAAGCTAAGACTAAGGACCCTTTTCATTGGTGTCTATGGTTGTTGATTCTGAAGGGAGACGATAGGGGAAAAAAAATGAAGGAAAAGAAAAGGTGATGGCAAGCCCATATTCCTTCTGCCTCTTTTCTTGATGGCTATTTGGATGTTGCCTAGAGTTTATTTTAGTCTTGGCACAGAAGGAGAGTATGCTTAACATTCATTTTTCAAAATAATTGTTAGTGTAAGACAAGAAGATTGGAGCTGGGGGATGATGTTGGCTTGGTGTAGATTAATGTGCACTGACTGCTTCTGCAGTCCTGTTTCTCACAGATGCCATTTTTTCTTACTTTCTATGTGATTCATAGTCATAAAAATGAGGAGTCAAGTGACAGATTGAAAGTGATGGACCTTCCTTTATTGCCTCTTGTTTTGGTAGGTTTCGCAGTCTCCCAGGCCTTTTAGATGAGTGCTTTCACCTTTGTTTATCAGTGTTTGATATCACGACATTCTTCCTTAGGAATTAGTTAACCTGATGGTCTTGTTTTTTTTTTTTTGTTTGTTTGTTTTCTTCTTTTTTCTTTTGGATCCAGACCATCAGTGAGTTAAAGGGGAAAATTTCTGAGTTGCAGTGGAATGTAATGAACCAGGAGATGCAAGTGAAGAACTTGGAATCCCAGAAGCAAGAGCTGATGGAGCAGTTAGATGTACAGCGCAAGTGAGTATAGCACAAGTGCAGCCCTTTCAGCGAAAAAAGAAACAACCACCTAAAACCTATTGCCTCTTTGTAGGTGCTTTGAAGGGGGAACTTCTTTCGTGGATTTTGCTTTCTATTGGTTAAAGAAACAGTTCTCTTTTTTCCAGCTGTGCATGGTACAGGTCTATAAAATTTGGAGGCTGACATTGTATAGAAGTTAATATAAGTTATTTTTTCATTCTAACTCACATATACACATGGTTCCTTCCTCAACTGTTATAAATGAGCAAAGCCCACATGATTTACTGGAGTGAGGTTTTAGAAATCTTATATATTTGTAGGAGAAGCTTAAGGTTAAATTATTTTTATTTTTTGTATTAATGATAACTAATCTTAAACTTAATTCTCTGTTGTCTTGATTAGTAAGTAGTTCCCTAGGCTAAGATCTAATATATTTATGTAGTAGATTTAGAATTTTTCTTTTCATTATTAAAATTCCAAAGTGTGAGAAGTCAATAGAATTACAGAATGTCATTAAGTCATTCAACGTATTTATTAAACACACTTGTCAGGTACAGTGCTAAGTGCTAAGGATACAAAGAAAGGCAAAAAAACTGTCCCAGCTCTTAGGCAGTGTCCATTGTAAGAGAGGATACAGTATAGGCTGTTGGGTCTAGTTCTGCCCCCTCAGAAAGGGGGAGGGACTTTCCCATTGTCTAGAAGATAGGAGAGGGCACTTACGTGCCATGAGAAAGTTTGTAGATGTTCTTATTCCCTTCCTTTCCAGATTAAGGAATGAATAGTTTTACCTCTTAGAGTAGTTTGCTTCAGTTTAGATAAACAGCAGTAGAAGCACAACCAAAGTAGTTTTTAAGTATAGTCACAAATTAGTGATTGTAACTTTTCTTTTCTCTGAGTGAATTTGCACCCATTAAAGAAGCTTCAAAATTAAGGTGCTTTGCATTATTTTATTCAGTGGAAAGAAGATTTGATGATTGATCTTGTGCCATTGATAATTTTTTTTTGCTTAAAGAACAGGTTTATTGACAATATTTTCACAAAAATTCTAAAGGAAATTAGAAAAGTTCTAAACTTAAAATATTTAAAATTTGTTCTCATTGGCAAAGTATCTCTAATTTTACTATGAAAGAATGTCATATTTAACCTTGCTTCATTTCAATATTTTGAATGCTTATTTTTAATTAAACACATCTGTAGTTAGCAAGTTTGAAAAAAAATTACAATATTTGATTTTCTCTTCTCTCTGGGAGACACTAATTAATGTGCAGTTTTTTTTTGTTTTTTTAACTATCAAACATTCTTAAATATATCTTCTGGCTGCTGTGAACCTGACAGACAATACAGTCAGTACTAAGTACTCTATAAATATAGAAACTGAGCCAAATTATTCTGGTGTTTTTGTATAGAAAATTTAAACAGACAAAATCCACAACCTCTGTTTTTCCCCAAATCATTTGTAAAGCATATGATATGGTCTCAGAAATTGTGTTAATTTTTTAACCCATTTGTGTATTTCGGGCATCTGAAACTAAAAAAAGGTATTCTTTTGTTTTGATAAAAATGTACTCAGATATTTTATAACATTAATATTTATTGCTTCATATGAATACTGTATTGAAAGCCTAAGCATTCAGTTTACACACAGAAATTATAGTTATAATTCACAAAGGCAGTGAACACATTACAATCTACAAAATCTACTTTACAGAAATTTTAAAATCCTAAATATAAAAAAGGTACAGTTGAAGAAACAGGTATAAATTTGGCAGCCAGTAATTTTGACTGGGAAGTTGCAGTTTGCATGACTTTATGGGAATCTGAAAACATTGAGTTGATCAGTAGTTGTGCTCTGCACTGATCTGAAAAATATAACACTGGCCGTAGGACTAGGATGTTCAAAAATACTTAATTTGCTTCAGAATGTCATAAATTATGTTGGTTTCTGTGTACCCCTAGAACTTTCAATAATTTAGCTCCGGTACATTACTAAGGTAATACATTAATTCCTCCAGTACAATGGCGTATCATAACAAATCCATTTGCATACTTTCAAATTATTTAGAAAGAAATATGTAATATTCGCAATGTGTATAGAAACAAGCAAAAGTTCAAATAACCCAGTTCTTCTGAGATATTCTCACATCAGCTTCATAAGCATTCGCCCTACAAAATATTAAGCTAATGGTTGAAGACTATTCTTAACATAAAGCAAATCTTTCTCATAAATAAATGAAGTCCTTTTAGTCAGGCACCTCAGAAGTATATAAAAAGGTGCAGTTTGAACAGATTTCTTGGAATGTGTTTAACCTGGTATTTTCAGTTGTTAAAGATTTCCAGGGTTTCAGAGGAACCAGATTTTGTTTGAATCATTCAGAAGTGAAAGAAATTGCCTTCTGAAATAGGTGAATTAAATTATTTCCAATAGAAAATGTATTCACTGTATTCATCTCTTATAGAAACAGAAAAATAGGACATTTTCTCCCTTAGAATAGAGAGTGTGTGTGTGTGTGTGTGTGTGTACACACATACATATATATGTGAGTGTATATATATATATATGTATATATATATATATATATATATATATATGTATGTGTATACATACACACAAACACACACACACCCGTATTCATGACTTAAGTTTCCATTGTACATAGTCAAACAGTAAAATCTGGAAACCACCATGAAACCCTATAATTCACATCTTAAAATGCTGAAACTATGACCTATGAATCTATGAAACCTGCTAGAGCTGTCAGAAATAGACAAGACAAAAAGCTTTCTTGCATATGTATAACTAAATGTGGTAATCTTCAAAAAGTTTGTCAAAATTATAATTATTACCTTCCAGTTTACAAACTTTTATTCTAAATTAAAAAAAATCTATACACATTCTGCTGATTTGACCAGACCAAAAAGTCAGTGGTAAGCAGGACCTGAAGGACCTGATATTCACAGTTCTTAACATGTAAAACTCTTTCAGCATTTATTCCCTGGAAGATTATTTTACAACCTGCTTTTCTTCTAAAATTAAAGGTCTCCTTTATTACATAAAAGTTTTATACAGTGGAAAATCAGGACCTTATGTAAAATACAGCATTTAAATGGGTTTCATAGTTAGTCTCCATAGGCTCTTCTACAGTGTCTGTGGCCTCATCACAGTTTTCCTTCAGGGATTCTGATTGAATTTCTTTCTTTTTTTTTTTTTATAATTTATTTTTTATTTGCTTTCTTGTTTACATTATTCATTTTCATTACATTTTTGAATTACACATTTTCTCCCCGTCTTGCCACTGTCCCAACCCTAAAACAGCAGTCCCACTGTGAAGCCGCTCCCCTGTTCTGCTCTCTTATTTTCTGGTGGGGCAGGGAGGGTCTCCCTATCCCAGCCCCTGTATAAATTCCTAGTTGCAGGTATTGGAGAACTTTGAATTCTAGATTCTTTCGATTGTCACCCTTGTCACCCACCCCCACTAGAAGGATACTCAGTTCAATACAAGCTATGGATGTGTGATTGTACAGGACATCTTCATAGTGGACATATTTTGACAGTGATCATCTGTCTCTCCTTCCTATCCATTGTGGTTTCTTGCAAATTTTCACATTTGTGAATGTATTGCTTTAACATCATGTTAGAGGCCCAGAGTATTTCAGAGTGAGTAACGTATGAAGAGATGTCTGTAATTTGTTCATCAAAATTTTCTTCTGGGTGGTGGAACCTGAAAGGAATCAAAAAGCTTTTTTATTAATCTGCAAAATTCAAGCACTACCTTATTAAAAAAAGCTGTATTTCTGTTTAGTTACTTCATTAAAACCTGTGCGTTACTATGTTACAAATTTGTTTTACTGAAGAGCATTTTGTTGTACCCTTTATTTTGTTTCTCTTTACTCACTGTAACTGGAGTAAAAGATGTCATTAAAGAAATTTATTATCAATAAACATGGACTTGACAGATGTTAAAAACAACTTGTGATTTGAAGACAATAAGGAAGGTCTTGAACACATTGTAGGAGTCCCCTCAAGCTTATGGGAAGACGTGGACAAATGTTGTGCTGTATTGATAGGGAGGGGTAGGTCTGCATCAATGAGAGGAATATATACATACATTGCTGGGATTATAAATTATTTTACTATTTGAGTTTTTGCCATAATGTCATAACCTCAGCTTCATGTATTTTTATTATCAGTCTCACGTCAAAGTAATTTATGAAGGATACTTTATGCCAGTCCAATCTGGTGATAGTACATTGTATATAAAATGTTCATGGAGAATGCTTTTATTGATAGCATTGACATGCAGAATTTTGGACTCATTTTCTGGGATATAGCATCATAGGTAGTTGAATTACAAGCATTTTTGAGAACTGATTTCAGCTTAAGTATCATTGACCCAGAAACCAATAATTCTGTTTTGGATTTTATTTTATAAGTAGTTTATAGGAAAAGTGTTTTGTTTTGAAATGAATTGATTGAAAATTCTCTTTTTGTATTTTGTTGTGGTTATTAATAAACTCAATTAATAAACTCAGTAAGTAGCAAGAAAGCCCTCATTATTTAGACTTCTAATTTTACAGTTAAAACTACTGATTATCATTTTTACACAAAAAGGAATGGATTCTGAAATACATTTGAGAATTTCCTGTTACTTTTGATTAGGTTGACTGATGAGTATCATCATCAATCAAGTGTTATTTCACTTTTTTTTATTGACTTCCTGTATAAAAAAGATATTCCAATGATTTTTCTTTCACTAGTCTTAGGTGTAAGTTTTTATTTCTTTGTTACAGTTTTATACATATGTTTTTTATTGGGGGGCGGGGGAAGCAGCAGGACATTATATGTTTAAGGGAATGCAAGGAAAACAAAATTCTTATTTGGTTTATAACCCAACCAGGCTTTGTTAAATTTACAATGAAAGATCGCTTGTTAAGATCAATGACCTACAAAGCAGAAATTCTTAACCTGGGATCCATGAATTCATTAAAAATATATTTCAATAACTGTTATTTTCTTTTCTTATTTTATTAGCTCTTTAAAAAAATTTTTTTGTTTTCTTGTTTACATCATGCATTTTTGTGACAATTTTGAATGACAAATTTTCTCCCCATCCTTTCCCCTGCCCCAACTGTAAAACAGCAATCCCACTGTAAAGCCCCTCCCCTGCTCTGCTCTCTTACTTTCTGGTAGGGCAGGGAGGGTCTCCCTATCCCAGCCCCTGTATATCTTAATTCCTAGTTGCAGGTCTTGCAGAA
>JAQQSW010015699.1:0-11832 GCA_028646575.1 Pseudocheirus occidentalis | reverse complement strand
AGAAGGGAGGGAGGAAGGAAGGGAGGGAGGGGGGAGGAAGAGAGAGGAAGGGAGGGAGGGAGGAAGGAAGGAAGGAAGGAAGGAAGGAAGGAAGGAAGGAAGGAAGGAAGGAAGGTTCATTTTGCTCTTCATGATTTTGTGCAAGTCTCTCTGTGTTTTTCTACAATCATTGAGCTTAGTTCATTTCTTCCAGAACCAGCTTGATCATTACAAACTTACAACCTTCAATCTCTTTTTGGCTTAGTTTTCCATTTTCACTTTTTTCATTGTTTACATTGTTGGGGCCACTGTATAAATGACTTTCCTGGTTCTGTTTCCCTACTTCATGCTGAATCATTTCATCTAAGTCTTTACTGACTTCCTTGAATTCTTCTTATTCATCTTTTCTCATGACAAAATAATCTCCCATGATATTGATGTGCCCAAATGCACTTAGTTACCCTCCAATCAATGAGTATCATCTTCTTTGTTTCCATTTCTTAGCAACCACAAAGTGTCAGTTTTTCATCTTCATCAGACTGTCTACTCTCTCGTATCACACAAAGTGGTTCTGGGTTAGTCATCAGTGTTAAGTGCCTTATATGAGGAGACCATTGTAGCACCTGATGTGGGAAATTACCTCCTCTCCAATAAATGCACACATAAACAAACAAATGAAGAGATAGATGGAGTGACTGAACAGATGAATAGGCAAGCAATTTGCAGAAAGGATCAAATAAAAAGGTATGTTAAAATGCCGTATCAGTGTTCGATATTACAGAAAGAGAGACAGAAACAGAAAAGGAGAAAGAGTTGACAGATAAATGAAAGCATGAATGAATGAACAAAAACAAATACATCCTCTGCCCTCAAAAGAGTTTACCATATATCAAAAAAGAACAATGGGGGGGAGGGAAAGGACAAAGAAGGACATACACTGAATTAGACAAAGTTGATCTGAAATGACTTTATTGTATTAGCAGCCATATCTGCTGAGTATCTAATGACAATTTTATCTGTAATCTAGAATAAAGGAATGTGGGCTGCTGTTGTAGAAAGAGTGAAGGCTGACAGGTAGACAGTCTAGGTTCTTCTCTGATACTTACTCACTGTAAGAAGAGGCATTTTCCTCTTTGTAGGATTCAGGGGAGGACATGGACAAGACCCATCCCTGCACCAGAAGACTTGGCAAGTGGCTGCCAATAGTAGGGGAAACAGTACTGCCATTTAAAAGACAAGAGAACTGCCAGGGCCTCAATGTAGCTTCCCATTCCTTCATTTGGAATTCACCCTTTTTTCCTGCCTACCCTCTGATGTTCTCCCACTTATCCACTGTATATGCCAGAGGAGGCAGAAGGCCAGCATATCTCCCACCTTGACTTTCCTGGTGCCAGTCACACTCTGGATTCTCAGGCATTTCCTTGGCTGCTAGAAGCAAAGTTCAAACTCCTACTTCTTTATCCATTCTTCTAATCAAGGAATCATAGACTAGGCCTAAAAGGGATGCTTGAAATTTAGTCCAACTTTCTCAAATTACAGAGAGAGAAACTGAGTTAGAGAGAAGTTCCTCTCACACAGACAATAAGTTGCTAAATTTTAACCCAGAGCCTCTGAGTCCAGATTCCACATTCTTTCTTCTATATCACAAGACTCTAAAACAGCCCTTTTATCCTCAGGGTCACAAAATTACTTCATTTCAGAGCTAGAACCTACTTCGGAAGTCAGCTAACCCAGCATCTTCATTTTACAATGAAAAAAACCTAAACTCATATAAGGAAGTGACTTCACCAAGGTCACATGAGTATAAGTAGCAAAACCCAAAGTGAAACTCAGATTTCTGACCTTAAATGGAATTATATGCTTTCCATATATTAAACACCTATTACATCTGTCTCCTATGATGACTGTAAACAGTTTAGGGTCTAGGGTCTGGAGTACTCATATCTCTCCATTATTCACTGACCTGTGTTCTGGACTAGGTTCTGTCCTGGGTCACCTCTAAGGAGAGGGGGGAGGCTGTTCTTTATTATGTTCTTTGACTATTTCAGTCCCCGTCCTCGTACCTAGTGGGCGAAGGGGAATTGTTTAAAGGTCAGGCCATACTAGCTCATGCCACAGGTCTCCCCATAGTGGAGAACAGAAAAGAACTCAATGTGTACCATGAATCAGGAATGACAAGTGTATTTATTTCCTTTACACAAAAAGATGCTGAGCACAGAGTACTGGCACGCATTTGATAAAAACAAAGTTAAACAAACAAGTGATGGTGGCCATAACCACAGTTACACTCGCTGAGCCAACATTACTTCGAACCACCTACGCAGGAAGTCATGTTCAGGCCTGCTCATGGGGGCTCCTCTACTATGCCTCAGTTCTGCCCCAGCTGCTTCAAAGTCTACAGTGTCTGGCAAGCCAGGCCATGGTCGGAGCTCCTTTCCCTGTTGGTGGCATCTCCTCTGGAGCTGGAACATTCTGTCACCAGTTCAGCTCCACCACAGGACCCCAGTCCTCTCAGCTTCAAAAAGTCACCACCAAGCCTGGATGTGTCCATGTTCAGAACAATTTTCAGTACCTTCCTCATGCAGAAAAGGAGACTAAAGGTCTAGGTGCAAGCTCATCTCATTCAGTCATCTGTCACATGAGAACGATTGTGATGGTGCTATGGGAGGGAAGAATACTGGTCATCCTCTCCTCTCAAGCCTGCCAAGACTGTGCTGGGGTTCTCTCCTACTGGCTTTCGAGAGCCAACTGTTCATTTTCAGTGTGAGCATTTATATGTCAGACATCAGTGAGCATTACAAATTAGTGCTTGGTTGATTATTTTGTTAAAGGTCTCGACTTAAGAAAGTGGAGAAAACGTGCATAATGCCAGACTGACTAAATCTTCAAAAAGCCTGTTGTTAAATATTTTTATCCATACACCTGTGTCACTCCACCCACTCTCTGCAAAAAAACGGTAGAGAGCAATGTGATGCCACCTGGAGAATCAAAGGAAGAGAGAGGAAGAGAAACTGTTTTTAAAGGTTTGCTAAGTCATTAGCTCCTCTGGCTTAGCAGCCAAATTGGGGATTGCTTCATTTCCTCAAAATCCCAGCCACCCTGAAGGCTGAGTCACATAGATGTGGTCAGCTAGAAGCAGGCAAGGAATCTGTTGGCCGGCTCTGGGTCACCACCCACCCTCCCACCCATTACACATTTTTATTTGAATTTAATTCAAGCAAGCAAGGAAAAAAGCATCTACTCAGTGTCAGGCAGAGGGACAGGCACTGAGAATACAAAGACAGAAGAGTCAGGACCCTTATGGGCTGGCATTCTAAGCTCTTCCTCAGTGAAAGAAGCTTGCTTTCATCGAATTCCTGGAAACAGCCTCATGCTAATTAACAATCAAGATGCTGGAAGGTGAGCTTAAGACTGAGACCTTGACCTCCAATGTCTTTCCTTTGTTGTCATATGAATGGGACTCGTGAACTTTCAGGAAAATCTTGCTGAGAATGAATTAAGGAGTAGGTGAATGAATAAAGAGAGAAAGAAAGAAATGGTCAATGAATGCATAAGTTAATAAATTAATAAGTAAATGAATGAGTGAGTGAGTGAGTGAATCCCGTAGAGTGTATACTAGGAGTGGGGATAGTAAGGAGAAACAACTTTAGCAAACAGGACTTTTTCTCCCTTGTTTCTACAGTTCCCACCAGGCTTCTGGGCTCTAATAACATTAGGAACCATTCTATCAGCTCAGCTCCAGGAGTGGTGGATTATTCTGAGTGTGCTTTTCCTGTGAAAGTGGCCCCTTCCCTCTGCAGGTAATCAGCGCAGAGCTGGTACCACGGCTTGGAACAATGCGACTCAGCGAGGGAAGGGAAGTCCAGTAGAGAGGCCCTCACCCCCTCAAAAGGGCTGAGTCGCCAACAGCCTAGTGGTACACCATGCTCTTCACAGCTGTCACCTCCGATGTGTTCTGTGTTATGACTGGGGTATAATTTTGCCAGCCTTAAGTGCAGGAGGGGGGAATTTCCGAGTGACAGGAAGGATAATTCATCATACGTTGCAGCTCAAGATGGTTATGAGGAAAAGAGATATCTCGTCCTTATACTGCTGTTCATCTTGCACCTGACAAGAGCTTGGTAGGCACGTAGAGGGAAAGGTTGATAAAATATTTTAGAATTAGGCACCCAAAAGGAATGACCAAAAGAAAGTCTCTGACCAAAGCCTTTTGTGCACCAAGTTAAAGGCCCAACTCATGAAAGTTGAACTGAAAAATGCCACCATGAAATGTCTCAGAGAAAAAAACTCCCCCAGAAAAGACTTGGAATCGCACAAGCCAGGTCATACAGCCAACAGCTTAAAACAAGCATCACTAAGGATTTCTTCAACACACGGTGGATGGTACTTTTATGCATGTGTGCTGTGTGAACATGAGGTTAAACGTTAAATATTAGCCCAGGGCCAGCACACTTACAGGCTGGCCAGGTAGAAAATGGGCTTGGGGGCTTCCAAACAATTGCCATTCCTCTGTCTTCGGCTGAAACTAACATAACAGGCATCAGGGTGCAAAAACAGATTTCCTCATAGAGCTGGGCATCGTGGAACAGGGCCGTCCTAATGGCTGAAAAAGCCATCTGACCTTTAATCCAAAGTCGTAAATTTATCACTGTCTGAAATCGGCAGGATATCATTCTTAACAAGGCCATTTTTTTTAGGACATAGAGTTTCTAGACACCGCACTCTCCAGCACTGGGAAGGGGACTTAAAATTCGTTCTCGGAAAATGGGAGGATAAAGGGAATTAGCCCTCTCCAGAGTGGGCCAAGGCTCCTCGGCTGAATAAGGATGGTAGTGAAGGCCGGGGAGAACAATGCCTGGCAACATCAAGTTATTCTATATTTCACCAAATGATAAATAACCAGGAGTCATGTTTATGTATAATGAATTACAATCCTTCTGCACTTACCTTAGTAACATTTTACAGGGGTTGTATTTTATTCCCAACTACCAATTATGTCATCATCCTGGCATTTACCTGGACGTAATGATACACAGCTACCCCATTCCGCCAACATAATTCATTGCTGGAAAAGTGTTTGTAAAGGCACACCGCATTCCACACACCCGTAATGACTTGGAGATCGCTATTAAATTTTACAGATTAAAGTTTAGTAAACCTTCAAAATCACACACCAGTTTCTGTGTATCTTATTAATCCTAAAGGAAAAGCTGTTCAGCTATTTAAATGTCAATAACCAGGTAACCCTGTAAAAAAACAGACAATGGGCAATACATTATCTGGCTTCATTCCTCCTCCCATCAGAAATGGGTGAAGAGACGTTGGCTTCTTTAACTGTTTTGAGGCGGGACTTTGTAAAGCAATCATTTGTGCCCCCGTGTCGTTGATGAAAAATAAAGGAAAAGAAATAGGGCGTACATGCATGTGCCCACCCCCGTGCACAAGTGAATGCACGCCTGCTAATAATCCAATGTCAATGCCCAGGTTGACTTTTTCCGTGCTCCCTGCTTGACGAAGAAATAGCTACTGTCCCCTGCCTGGCCTCACATTGATTCGCCTTAATTCTGCCTTGAGAACGAAAGCCCGGAGATCTTTTTATAAGCCTGTGAGGTCACCACATTTAAATTAAAGCAACCTTCTCTGAAGCTCATTAATAAAAGTACGATGTGGAGAGAAATTTAATGTGAATGGTTAAAATGCCTGGGATTCTGCCTTTACTGTCAAACAGCTCAATTAAACAAATTGAATTTTTAAGCAACAAAAGGGAATTGAATCAAATTAGGACTGGAGCAGGCTTGGGAACGTGGCCGCTTATGAGCGATCGTCACCGGCCCTCCAACATTAAGTTCCTTTATTTGTTGTTTCAGCAGTTAGAAGGGGTTGGCAGGGCTGCAATACAGAAGGATAAAAATGTTCACCATTGAAACACAGTTTGGGGCTCCCAATAAATCATCTGTCACTTCATCACAGCCCAGTAGATAATGAGCAATAAAGTTTTCACACTCAGGGAATGAGGATGGGGACACAAGAAATACAGCCAATGCTGCTGCCCGGGCTCCTCTCTGAGCGGCCGCTCAGATGGTACGCTGGATAATGGATGACCTTGAGGTTTCTGGAGAAACAATCCAGGCTTGGAAAAATCAACAGTTTTTAATACATGGAAAATTATTTAATTGGATTTGTGAGCTTTCTTCATGATGAAGAGAAACCTGGGTCCATATAGGTCCCATCAGTTTCAGAATCAGAATTAAAAGAACTCAGGCCTCAGAGGAGCTCTTCTGTTGTTAAGGAAGTGAAATCCAAATAAGTCGCTACCACTATTTTCAGTGGCATCAAATGAAAATTCCTCTTGAGTAGGTTATTCACCCTTTGCCCTGAAAACAGTGTAAACACATTCTGGATTCAAGAATTTCTTGGCTGTCGAGGACATGGCCATGGACAACGGGGTCTATCCAAAAGAGAAAAAGAGGGCAAGGTAGACCTGTGGATGACTGAGCAGCATCCCATGCTGGACCCCAAGGACAGCCCAGGGTCACTGAGCAGAGTCCTATCCTTGGCCCCAAGGATACCCCAGTATTACTGAGCGGCATCCCATGTAGGGTCCCAAGGACTAGAGCGTTCTTGGGCACCTGTCAAATTTCTAGCTCCTGCCAAACTATAGATGGTCTCGGTCAAGGAAAGTTTTTATTAAGTCAGCCCTGTAGAGAGAGGTCAGACTAAATAGCAACCACAAGCAATTAGGTTGTGTGTATAATGAACTGAGGCTTGTTGGCCAATGACTCAGCCCCTGAGTGTCCAGCCAATTCCCTCCAACCATGTAGTGTGGAAAGATGTGTTTCTGCCAGTATAGTCTCTGCCAGGGAAGGCCAGCATCCTGACTAGGAGTGGGTTTTTAGGCCAAATGGCCTATAGGCATAGGCCTTTAAGACAGATGGCTGGGTCCCAGGGAATGGCCCAATGGAGGCCCCAAACAGCTACAAGATATGTAGCAGGCCTAAGGACTCTTCAGAGAGATGCTGAGGATATAACAAATGGGGATGAACAAAGATATAAAAAGTGCCACAAAGGGCAGGCTGCTCCCACTAACAGAGACGTTCTCCAGCAAGGGTCAAGGGTGGGGTGGGGGAGATGAGGGAGGAGTGGAATGCCTGACCCTAGTGGCAACACAGCTCAGTCTGGGAGTCTACTAAAGGCAATCGCTTATTCTGGAAGTACCCTAACCCCCCCACCCCCTCCTACATCCCTGTACATCCATGTAGGATACCTCAACAAATACCTTAGGAAGAAGAAGGAAAGTTCTTGGGTGTGGAAGGGACGTGGGAAATCAGCCAGGCCAATCTCTCACTGTCCAGAGGAGAAAACTGAGCCCCAAAGAGGATGCCCAAAGCCAAGGTTTTTCTCCTGTTCCACACTTCCCAGGGAGCGCTGATCTAGTCTAGACATTCAGAGTACAATATGGCTAATCTCATGGTTTTCCAGATCATCTCAGTTCCAACTCCTAGGAGCGTCCCAATATGTTGCCTGTTGGGCTCCCAGGCTGGCTATTTGGATGCGTGCAGAGAAGCGGAAAAAACAGGGCAGTGAACTGAATCACAGGAAAGGTTGGAAAATGAATACCTCCCATAGAAATCAATGGAGCCTGGAAAGCAGATCTAAAATTCTGTTTCTGTCACAAGCCCTTAGGTTATGACCTACAGGGGACTCAAGGTCTTCGAACAAGAATGCCAGTGATTTCTCCAGGCTAGAACCTCCATAAGGGTTGCTGTGCTCAGAGCCTGCAGTGATGATTTCTAATGAGCAAAGAGGAGGGTATGGGGAATGGACCAGAAGACCTTGGAATCCCCATGCAGGAAAATTCACAGAATCCCCTTCCTTTATTGATACCCTTATTTCATTTTTTTAACCTTTGACCCCCCCAAATCCAAGAAAACATTTCAGGAGGGGCAACTAGATCCTTGCCATAGCTTACTTTTTCCTTATTAATCTTATCATTATTATCATATATGCATATATATATATTACCCTTCTTTCTAAATATACCCCTCCCCTTCCTTGCAAATCTATAAGTATTTCTTAAACACCTACTCTACATAAATACAGGAACTGTATTAGGAGCAAGGAAAACTCACCAAATAAGCAAAGAGCAAGATATTATTTATTAATTGACGCCAGGCCTTGTGCTAATGAGGACTCAAAAACAAGCATAGCACCGTCCCTGACCTCAACACCCCCAGCCTCCACAAAGAGGGGAGGCAAAGGAATCTTCTCAACTCCAGTCCAGGGCCAATCATGGTTTTCTCATACCCAGGAAAACTGGATTCGAAGCAAAGTCAAAATTGGCAGCTAAATCTCAGTGTTCCTGAAAACAATGAACACTATTGTATAAGTAAAGGTAAATCAAGATTCCCCGCAGTGTCTCTTGTACATAGTTTTTGTGAAAGTCAAGTGATTAGAAATGTTTGTATTTTCCACAGAATTGCTTAATAGAAGACATGCATTTTGTATTTCTCCACGCAAGGGACCAAAACTGAAAAAAAATCTCATGCTGTATTACACAAGGTAGTGATTGGATCTTTAAAAAACGAATCACCAAACCAATTATTCACTAAACACTTACTATTATAGGCTAAGCATTGTTGAAGCAAACAGATAATTCCTGTTCTCAAGGAGCTCACGTTCTACTGGGGGGAACAACCCAGATGGAAGGCTATTAGACATGGCACACTGGTAAGGACAAATCGGAATTTCCTCTCATAAAGTTGGCTGGTAACCAGAAGTAGCTCCAAGTCAGGTCACAAATTGGGAAATAGCTCAGGGAATCTCATTACCAAAGACACCTGCCCCAGAGAGAGCAGCCAGACCAGCCTCCACTTTCCTGGACTAAAGCTGTAGCATGCATTTCTTCTGTGCTTGACCACAGAAACCACTAGGAGTTGGTTTAGCAACACGGCCAGTCTGCTTACCCGCCTGGCTCGTTAATGCCGGCTGCTGTGATTTGTAAGCAAATTGTCATGAAGAGTATGCAATTCCTAATGCTGAACTACTCCAGCCTCAGACTGAAGGGTGATTGTAGAAACGTCCTGCAGCACTCAATCATGCCTTCATTTTAATGTCTTTATTTGATGATTTTGTTGATGAAATACTACTCACTCAGTGCTCAGAATTCCTTTTAGGCTGCAGGCAGTGGCTAGTTGACATGGTGAGCCATATTTTACAGCCATATATTTCAGCTCTCTCTGTCCAAGTTGGAGGACACAGTAGCCAAGATGGTTTTTCATAGTAGAAATATATTTTCATATTTATTTATTGATTTGACTAATGTATCTATTTTTCAATTCACATGCTTATGTTTCAATCCATTAAAGTGATTCATGGTCAAATAATATGTTATTGCAAGTACAAAGAGGAGATAAAACCCACCATACGATTGCTATAACACAAGAAGAAAAATCATAAAAAAACATTGCATGATTAAACAGAGGTTTGAATCCCCCAATGATCAAAAGCAAAATGATGTTTTTAATTATTTCAAAAAAACAGTAAAGTTTTTTTTAACTAAGATGCAATTACTGATAAAATACCTTCCCCAGTAATAAATATTTTGTAGGTATTTCTTAAAAAGATCATGTATTCAGGGCAGGCTAACCACGAGGTAGAAAATTAATAGCAAAGCCTCAAAAGAGGGAAATGACTAGAAGCAGACTGGTTGGTTGTCTGAGGGAGTTCAACCCATTGGACCTTCATCCTTCAGGGTGGTCACTTTAAAATTAACAATTTAGTTTGTTTTTAAGGGTGTTAAACAGGGACAGTAATAGCCACAGATTGAGCTGAGAAATTGTGGGATAAACTTTTACTATCTTCCACCACCCCCAGTCTAAAAAGACTCACTAGAAACTAGAGAAGACCAAATTCTATCCTTCGAGCTGGAGGGTATAAGCACATTTTATGAAGGCTAGAGACACATAAAAATTAAAATATGTTTTACAGAAATATTGGACTTCAGGAAAACAGTAGATTACAATGTGCAAGTACATAAATATGTTACTCTGAATTTTTCAGACAGGAATGGGGAATGGAGAGACTGGAGAAGCCCAAGAATGGAGTCAATGATCAGCCACCAGTCATGCCTATTGGAATACTGACCCAATCACAAGACTAGAAATTCCGTCTGAAAGAGTTGAGCCTTCTTTTCCTTTCCAAGACATCTGGACGTAATCAAACTCTTGTCACAAGTATGGAGGGGCATGGATCTCATGATAGTAGTTTTAACCTGGTCTTGTTAAACACAGGAAAGGTCTTCCCCAGTCTGGCACAAGGACTGGGCACCCAGCTGACTGTTTCAGTGACATAAGCAGTATCAGGACAGGATACCTACCAAGAACCAAGCTGATACTGGACAATGTCATGCATCACTTCATTTAGTCAAAAGGGATTCAGCATGTGTTAGCATTCTCAGAATCCTCTTCCCAACAAGGTGATGCAGACCCAGACGTTGGATTTAGTGAAAAGAGACATTCAATTCAGCTTGCATTTATTCAGTGCCTACTGTATCCAGAGAGCTTAGGTCTGGGCACTGTGGGAGATATTAAGTTCGAACAGGACCTGGTCCATGCAAGACATGGCACACACAGTCCATGGGGATGGGGAGATGGGACACAAACACAGAGTTATGGCTCACCATCTTGCTTGAAAATTCCATCAGAGAGGTACAGTGCAAGGAAGAGGTCAGAAGAGGAATATCTTTTAACTTACTTCAATTCAATTTTACAGGCATTTTTTTGTACCTACCATGTGCAGGCATTAGAGATAAAAAATATAAAGAAATGAAACAGGCTGCCTTAATTTTCTAGAATACATTTTATTTATACCATTTCTTTTTACATCAGATGAATTTCCTTCCCCTTCTCCTCTCAAGAATTATTCCTTTTGACAAAAAAATTAAGATTAAAAAGAAATTAGCCAAATGATGCAGATGATGATATGTAATGTTCCAGACCCTTGGATACCCCATTACCTTTGCAAAGGTGTGAAGGAAAGTCCCTTCTTAGACCTCTCCTTTTGGGGCTTTGCTTGTCATTTGTAAATGTACACCATTCACTGAGTTCTGTGGTTCTTGTTGTTGCTGTTTTCCTGGCTCTGCATATAGGGTATCCTGCATCAAACCAATTGAAGTCTGCACAGGCTTATCTCTGCTCATCAGAGCCATTATTTCTTTTTTTTTTTGCTTTTTTTGGAGGGCAGTTGGGGTTAAGTGACTTGCCCAAGGTCACACGGCTAGTTTTTTGTGTTAAGTGTCTGAGGCCGGATTTGAACTCAGGTACTCCTGACTCCAGGGCCGGTGCTCTATTCACTGCGCCACCTAGCCACCCCGCCATTATTTCTTACAGCACAGAGTCTAGCACAGGAACAAAGGCTACTCATTCAGACTGAAGGTTCCCAGCAGGCTGCACACTGACTCAGCTTTAAAATATTATGTGCTTTATGTTTTTTCACACTTTATTTCTTTTCTTAAATCTTTCCCAACTATATTTTTTTCATGTTCACAGCTCTATTTCTTTTTTTTTAATTTTTTTTATTGACTTGTTTGTTTACTTTTAGTTTACAAGATTCAGTTCCAGAATCACATGAGTTTCAGATTTTCTCCCCTTCCTTCCCTCCCCCCACCCCCAGTGACGTACAATCACTTATAGGATCTGCAAACTCTTTCACATTGTACAATAGTCTGGCCGTATAAAAGCGTTGTAACCAATGGAGTGAACAATGTGAAAAGAGAAACAAAACCAAACATAGAAAAGAACGATAGCATGTATTGCTTCAGTCTCCATTTAAACTCTGGTCTTTCTAGATCTTTCT
>JAQQSW010015698.1:0-11832 GCA_028646575.1 Pseudocheirus occidentalis | reverse complement strand
ATTCTTTTATCTTTCCACGCAAGAAGCGTAGTATTATTCTTTCTGTATGCAACTGTTTTAGTGCTTGAGAGGGGACATCCGAGTGATATGCTAGAATTCCAATGTCACCTGAGAGGGGACAGCGGAGTGCAAAGGGTTAAATTATAGGCATTGGGAGAGATAGTTGGAGAAAGAGCCCGCCTTTTCTTGAGACTTTAGCTGGGTAGCTAAAGATCTTATTCTAGATCTTTCTCTCCATGATGAATATATGTACAGACGCTTCAATATCTCCATTCTCCTCCCCATCTAAATGATCACAAATGAGATAATATTTGTAAAGCATTTAGCAAAGTGCCCAGCACATAGTAGACACTTAATAAATGTCTATCTCATTTCCCTTTCTCTTCTCAATCCTCCCTTTGCTCTATGCTCTCTCCAGCTTCTTGAATACGGATACTCAGAATCTCTTGGTTTCCCTTTTATACAAAATACTTGTGGTATATACCAGTGATGTCAAACTCAAATAGAAACAGATTCCTGTTGGGTGGCATATTGACTTAGAAAACCACAAATTCACATCATATAATTTTTTACTGTATTGTAATCTGGTTCTGGCTGTGATTGTTTGAAGGAGCTATGTAGATAGTCCCTAGTCACTCTCCATTCTGATTATTCGACTCAATCCAAAAGTGTTTGCGCCTAGACAAGGGAGCCAAATTGGGCGGTTTTGACTCTACTCTTGCAAATGTGAACACAGAACTTTACTCAAATGTACTATAAGATCCCTGTACATGTAACAAATTAGGAGGGACAGGGCATTCATTCTGCTGATCTAATAAGTTTCCTCTTGTAAAATTCCATTATCTGGGGGCAGCTAGGTGGCACAGGGAATAGAGCACCAGCCCTGAAGTCAGGAGTACCTGAGTTCAACTCTAGCCTCATACATTTGACACACTTAGTAGCCGTGTGACCTTGGACAAGTCACTTAACCCCAATTGCCTTGCCTTCCCCACTCCAAAAAAAATCCATTATCTGTAAGTGGGTTAACACATTTCATAAATTTCAAATGATTAGAGAACTTCTGAGGTCAAGTCCAGCCTCCTCATTTTTATGAAGCCCAGAAAGTTTAGTCACCTTGTTAGGGTTCACACAGCTAGTAAATGTCTGAGATGGGATTCCCACCCTAGTTCACCTGACTTGAAGTCCAGAGTTTTCTCCACTATCCATAGAGATTGTCTTCCTAGCTAAACATTTGCAACTCCTTCCAGCAGTCCCTGTACGTCATAGCTTCAGCTTCCTTGGCCATCCTGATCTCTTCCAACTTATCCATGCCCTTTTAAAGTGATGGCCCTCCAGAACTGGTCCCAGTACTCCAGGTATACTATGCTTTTATGATTATAGCACCCAGATTATTCTCCCATAGCAAATGAATGTCCCCATAATGACTCTTCCACTGCAGAGCACAGCCACCTATACTGCTGCCACTCACCAAACCAGTCATTCCCCAAATTGTTCCTCCTTGCTGTCCTCAAGCCACCACCCAACTATTTCTGTTGCTAGAGGCAAAACCATGTTAGCTCCTGAGGTTACTGCTGGTGGCTTCTCAGCTGGCCTACTAATGACCTATTTTTCCCTAATGGAAGTTCTAAGTTTGTTGCCTCAATTCTCTTTTCCAGGTTCCTCAGGTCTACTTCCTTATATACCCCTAAGTCTAGGTTCTCCCATACTCCTCCCATCCCAGCTTTCATGAAGCAAAACTGAGGCTCTCAAGAATGAAAACATCCAAGTTTAGTACTGTAGTCTTTTTGTAACCCTGGACTGAGGAACAAGATTCACATTTTTCTTAAAGATAAAATGTGCTAAAATTGCTACATTACCATGGGCAGTTTTTACACCATGAGCATATTTCAGGAGCTATGATTTCCCAGAATCTCAGTTGGAAGGTGCCTTAGAGATCACCTTGCAGTGAGCTGGTGAAAATCATTTTACCTGGTTTGATATCAACCCCCAAAGAAGGTTATGACGCACATGTACTAAGGCTTAACCAACTCAGAGACTGGGTGTTGCCCCCATCCACTTGTTTGCTCTGACACGGTTGGAATTAAGCTTACCCTTCCTCCCTCACAGAACACCCTTCATGCCATCATTCCAGTGATTTGCCCCATTTCACTGCCTTATCCTCCTGGTGAGCTGATGGTGCCATGTCCTCTCTTTATCTAAAGATTCTATGTGAGTTTGAGCTTTTGAGTGGACTACTCATCCCTCTGCACATTCAAGCCAACACTTTTGTGGTCCCCTTTGGATGGTGGCTCAATGTGGGTTACAAGCCCATACTACCTCCCATTGAGAACTGTTTTCCCAGTCTCCCTATGAGTAGCAATAAAGCTTTGTTAACCGCTATTTTCTGCAACATTGGCACCTGAAGTCCTCCCTTTCCTTTTGCTTTATACTATCCTCCCCACCCCCTCTGCAAACAATATGAAAATCTCCTTTACTGAGGAAAAGTAAAACATCCTTGGCATTAACATTTCAAGTAACAGAGTGCTCAATAGCCATTTCATTTTGTAGAATTCCAATTATAGAAAATTAATTGAGAATGTGACCAACAAGATTTAGCATCAGGCATTTTTCCCAGTTCCTACTAACTCTCAAACAACAACAAACAACCCACAAAGGAATTATGCACTCAAAATGGAAAAGTACAGCTGTTTCTCTGTGGCCACATGATGCTCCTGTCCTTACCCCAGTGTTTGGTTGGAACTAGCAGTGTGTGTGTGTGAGTGTGTGTGTGTGTGTGTGTGTGTGTGTGTGTGTGTGAGAGAGAGAGAGAGAGAGAGAGAGAGAGAGAGAGAGAGAGGGAGGGAGTCAAAGACAGAGACAGGGACAAAGAGAGACAGAGGCAGACAGAGACACAGAGAAGCAGAGAGAGACAGAGGGAGGGTGGGAGAGAGAGAGAAACAAAAAGACACAGAGACAGAGAGAGACAGAGACAGGGACACAGAGAGATAGAGGCAGAGAGACAGAGAGACAGGGAGAGATGGAAAAGCATGCTTTTCTTCTACCTTAGTCAGCCCCTAGATTACAGAACCCAAGGTTTTGGGGGTCTAGCTGGGTACAACCCAAGTCTCAGAAAATGTGACAAATCTAGAGACAGACTTAGCCCAACCAGGAAATTGGTACTCAGCATATGGCTTTTTAAAAAGCCCTGTAAATTCTTTATTTTCACACATATACAGAATATACACATATGTAAAAAAAGTACAATTACACAAAGGTTTTTTATGTCATATACTCTGGTTGGTTTTTTCCCCCAGTAAGTACAAATGGGTTCAAAGCACGTCCAAAATAATCTGATCTCTCGTTTATTTAATTAATGAATTAATTTCAAGTTTCAACATTCATTTACACAAGATTTTGAGTTACACATTTTTCTCCCTGTCTTTCCCTTACCCCACTCCAAAATAGCAAGCCTACTGAATACTCCCTCCCCCAACCTATTCTCTCTTATATCCTCCCCCCATTACCCCGCTAACTTTCTAGTAGGGCAAGATGGATTTCTATAGCCTGTATATCTTATTTCCCAGTTGCATGTAAAAAACAATTTTTTGAACATTTGTTTTTAAAACTTTGAGTTCCAGATTTTTTTCCTTCTTCCCTATTCACCCACTCCCACTGGGAAGATAAGCAATTCGATATAGGTTGTACATGTGTAGTTATGCAAAACATTTCCATAGTTGTTATATTGTGAAAGACTGACTATATTTCTCTGCATTCTATCCCACCCCCATTTATTATTCTATTTTCTATTTTGACCGTATCCCTTTTCAAAAATGTTTGCTTCTAACTACCTTCTCCCCCAATCTGCCCTCCCTTCTGTCATCCCCTTCTTATCCTTTAACCCCCTATTTTCCTGTAGGGTAAGATACTCAATTGAGTGTGTATGTTATGCCCTCCTTAAGCCAAATTCAATGAGAGTAAGGTTGTCTCTTTCCCTTTCACCTTCCTGTTCTTCCCCTCCATTGTAACAGTTTTCTCTTGCCTCTTTTATTTAAGATAATTTATGCTAATCTATCTCTCATTTTCTCCTTCTCTTGATAAATTCCCCTCTCACATATTAATTTAATTTTTTACACATCATCCTTTCATATTCAACTCATCCTGTGCCCTCTGTCTATGTATACATGTGCACGTATATACACACACACTCACATATATATTTATATACATATGCACCCTCCCATACATACACACACATATATGTATGTATGTATGCATGCATATATACATATATATTCTCTTCAACTATCCTCATACTAAGAAAAGTTTTATGAGTTACCATTAACATTTTTCCATGTAGGAATGTAAGTAGCTCAAATTTAATAAGTTCCTTATGATTTCTTTTTCTTGTTAACCTTCTCATGCTTCTCTTGCTTCTTCTATTTGAAAGTCAAATTATCTGTTCAGCTCCAGGTTTTTTATCAAGAATGCTTGAAAATCCTCTGTTTCATTGAATGACCATATTTTCCCCTGAAGCATTATACTCAGTTTTGCTGGATAGGTGATTTTTGGTTTTAGTTTTAGCTTCTTGGACCTCTGGAATATCATATTCTTAGCCCTTTGATCCCTTAATGTAGAAGCTGCTAGGTCTTGTGGTATCCAGATTGTCTCCACAATACTCAAATTGTTTCTTCCTGATGGCTTGCAGTATTTTCTTCTTGACCTAGGAACTCTGGAATTTGGCTATAATATTCCTAGGAGTTTCCCTTTGGGGATTTTTTCAAGAGACAATTGGTGAATTCTTTCAATGTCTATTTTACCCTCTCATTCCAGAATATCAGGGCTATTTTGCTTGATAATTTCTTGAAAGATAGTGTCTAGGCTCTTTTTTTGATCATGGCCTTCAGGTAGTCCAATAATTTTTAAATTATCTCTCCTGGATCTATTTTCCAGGTCAGTGGTTTTTTTCAAAAAGATATTTCACATTGCCTTCTACTTTTTTCATTTGTTTGGATCTGTTTTATAGTATCTTGATTTCTCATAAAGTCATTAGCTTCCAGTTGCTCCAATCCAATTTTGAAGGAATTATTCTCTTCAGCGAATTTTTGAAATTCCTTTTCTTCTGGCAAATTCGACTTTTTAAAGCATTCTTCTCCTTGTTGGCTTTTTGGGCCTCTTTTGCCATTTAAGTTAGTCTATTTTTTAAGTTACTATTTTCTTCAATGTATTTTTGGGTCTCTTTTATCAAGCTGTTGAATTGCTCTTCATGATTTTCTTGCATCATTCTCATTTCTCTTCCAAATTTTTCCTCCACTTCTCTTACTTGATTTTCTAAATCCTTCTTGAGCTCCTCCTTCATGGCCTATAACCAATTCATATTTTTCTTGGAGACTTTTGATGCAGGCGTCCTGACTTTGCTGACTTCCTCCCACTCCATGTCTTAATACTTTTTGTCCCCCCAAAAGGATTCTATTGTCTGTTTGTGCTTCTTGCACTTACTGATATTGCCAGTCAATTACTTGAGCTCTTTGCCAAGGTAGAACTCTGATTCCAGAATGGAAAGAGTTTTGCTCCAAATTGCTGGGGTTTTTGCAGCTGTTGGAGCTATTAGGAGGGTGCTATCTCTACACCTCCCACACACTCTGGCTCACTGGTCACACACCCCAGGACGACCACCCAAGACCACAATTCAGATCCAAGGAGGTTAAAGCAAGAGTGCCTACCTTCTGCATGGTAGCTCGGTCCCCTCCAATCTGCAGCCCAGGAGCTCCTGATCCAGCCACACACCTCCACTGCTTCTTACCCTGGGTACAGTGGATGGACCACACTCTTCCTTCTACCCCTGTTCCAACAGAGTTCCACACTGACCTTTTACTTTATTTTTTAGTGTTTATGAGTTAAGAAATTTGGAATTAGCCCCAGCTGCTGGTGATTCACTCTTCTGAAGCTTGCTCCTGCTGCTGCTGGTTGGGGCTGCCTTGGGGCTTGAAATGCACATTTCCTGTGGGTCTGTGCTTGGCTTCCAGTGTGCTGCAATAGACTTTTCCTGTCAGCCTGATGGGCTTTCTTCAGCAGGAGATTTGCTTCTCTCTGTCACTTTGTGGGTTATGTAGCTTTAAATTTTGTTTAGAGTCATTTTTTACAGGTAGTGGAATTGTTTGGAACTGGAGCCCATGCCAGGTTTGTGCTTCTACTCCACTATCTTGGCTCTGCCCCCTCTGATCTCTCTTGACTCCAAGATTTAGGTGGGAAATAATTGAAATTAAAAATATTGTTCAAGAAGTCACAAAAATCTTCTATAGATAGTCTAGGAGGGATTCTGAAGAGGCAGAGTAAGCCCCTCTGTAAGGAATAAGATTACACAAACGAAGGCCCCAACTCAATATGACCTTTCTATTACCCCAGAGTGTTTGGGAACAGAAGACCCTAAGAAAGTGAAGGCTGCTCCTCTCCTGGGACCCTGGCCAGGTATTAGAGAAGAGATATGATTAGCTGCACTATTTCTGGAACTAGTCATTCCAAGGAAACCTCACTCTTAGGGCGGGGGCTTGGAGGGATTGGCCTCTGTCCCTGGCCTCACACAAGATACGATGCTTGCTAAAAAAACATCTGGCAGTATGCCTTCTTTGTTCTCAGCACTACTTAAACTGTAAGATTCAGACCCAAAATTGGAATCTCATCCATGGAGATGTCTTGCCTGGGACCCTCCCAAGAGGAACCCTGATGGCTATACCCAGGATTCCCCAGCTTGGGTGGTCCTGTGTTGGTGCTTCCCTGCATCGGTGATGACTGTATATATGTAGATAGATAGATAGATAGACAGACAGATAGACAGACAGACAGATACGTAGGTAGGTAGATAGATATAGTTGTTGCTCTTATTTTACTATTCCTAAGCCTTTACTCTGTTATCTCTGGCTTCTTTCCCACTTGCCTATGTTCTAAATAAACTATATTGGATCTTTTGAAGTGCCAAGTGTTCCATTCACTTGAATCCTGAACCTCCTTAATCAGACAAATCCTCAGACACTGACTGTCAGGAGGAAAAGGTTCGTCCTCTCTTTTCTGAATAGGTGCAGCCCAGAGTGTTTGAAGGCTGAAAGGTAGGAGGATATGGTGGGCCTGAAGGAAAGAAAGGGGATTGAAATACAGTTTTGGAGAGTCCTGTATCCTCAGAAAATGACCAGTAAAAAGTCTCCCTAATGTGGGAGAAGGCACATTGAGAACTTTGAGCTATAGGCCCAAGACTAAACCCACTATTCAGGGTGGAAGAGTAAGAAACTGAGTGATATAAGGAAAAGGGGGGGCGGGTAGAGGTAGAAGGCACCAAAGATATAAAGAAGAATACAAGTCATTAAAAAACACAAAACACAAAAACACAAACCCTATATGGCACAAGCATTGAAATCATCAGAGGAGATACTAAAATTGGAATAGGAGGTTACTATCAAGAAAGCCAAGAGATTTCACACTTCTCTAAAGAAATAATGCAAAACAAAGAAAATTGAATTATTGCTTAATGAAACACAGAAGCCTGTGGATTCCCAAGAGAGAATAAAACTATAGCAGGATATTTGAGAATAGTTCAAGCAAAAATCCCTAGTCTTGAGAGAAGAACAAATGACAGCATTTATGACCTTCCCAACAGAAATAATCAGCAGAATTTTAGCAAAACCAAATACATGATGGTGAATCTTTCTGAAGGGAGACTTTAGAATAAAATATATACTACAAAGAAAACCAGTCTGGGAAAAGAGAAGCAAAAGCCAATAACAAAAGAAAACATACTGATTTCAAATATACGATGTATACCAATAACTTAAGGGTTAGAAGCCTATCATAGGCCTATCATAGGATAGGCTGCTCTCCTTCCTTCTCAAAGAAGACCAAAGTGACCTTATTATGCTAGAATGTGTTCGACTGTGGCTGATCAGACCAATGCGAGCTTGGAATGCACAGTTCCATGTGTTTGGGATGAACTCTCTAAATTTGCCCATCTTGTGCTTCTTTTGAGTTGTTTCACTTCTTCTTGGCTCACAGAGCACAGCACCTTCTCTGATGTGTGCACACCATGCTGAGTAGTCCAGTGCCAGTGTCTCCCATGTCATACAATCAACTCCAAAGTTCTTAAGAGAGACCATGAGTGTTTTGTATCACTTCTTCTGACCACCATGTGAATGTTCGCCCTGTGTGGGTTCTCCCTAAAATAGCTTTTTAGGCAAGCATATGTTTGACATTCAAACAACATGGCCAGGCCATTGTAGTTGCTCTCTCTACAGTGGACTTTGAATGCTTGGCAGCTCATCTTGAAAAAGGACCTCAATGTCTGTTACCTTATCCTGATCTTCAGGATCTTCCTAAGACAATTCAGATGTAAGCCATTCAGTTTCCTGGCATGGCTCTGGTAGACTTTCCAGGTTTCACAGGCATACATCAAGAGATCAACACAAATTAAAACAAAACTTATATTAAAATTTCAAAGCAAAGCAAAGCAAAACAGAATACTATAGTGCTAAAAATAATGCAAGGAAACTGCCCAGAACTTCTGAATACAGAAAACAGAGCACCTCAGAACTCCAGGTGGCATATAGAAAAATTGTGGTTAAATTGAACAGTTCCAACACTATCAACAAATTATGCAAGTAACCAAGAGAAAGGCTTTCAAATATGATGCACCCATCCATCCATCCATCCACCTATTTGATCATTCATTCATTCATTCATTCATTTATTCAATCCACATTTATTATTATAATATATATATTATATACATATATAATATATATTATATATAATATAATAATATATAATAATATAATATTATATATTACATATTAATATATAATATAATATATAATATTATTGTATTGTGAATATTGTACTGAATCTTGATTTGTAATGGAATGAACACAGTGTTCACTATTGCTGTGTAATCCAAATCTTAAAAGCTGTTCACAGTAGCATTCTTTTGGGAATCTGCTTGTGCTTGGCTTTACAGATGTCTGAAAGGCAATTAGAGATGGGATACTGGAGGCCAGCAGAGGGTTTGGGGCAGGAAAGATGGGTCTGAACATCCTCAGCATCAAGATGGTCATTAAATCCATGGGAGCCAATGAGATCCCCAAGAGAAGTAGTGTAGAGCAGGGGGCCCAGGACAGAGCCCTGAGGGACACCTATGGTTAGAGAATGTGATCTGGAGGAGGATCCAGCCAAGGAGACAGAGGAGGAGCAGTCAGAGAAGGAGGAGAGGAATAGAAGAGGGGGTTGAAAACTAAGAGTCAGAGAGAGTGACCAATGCTGTCAAAAGCTGCAGAGACATGGAGGAGAATGAGGACTGAGAAAAAGCCATTGTATTTGAAAACTAAGAGATCTTTGGTAACTTTAGAGAGAACAGTTTTAGTGGAATGATGAAGTTGGCAGAATTGTAAGGGATTAAGTAGTGAAAGGAAGTGAAGCCCCTACTGGAGATCACCTTCTCAATGAGTTTAGCTGCAAAGGGTGGAAGAAAAAAGGACTTGTTAAATCACAGATCAAATGAGTACAACACTAAAAGAAAGAATAAAAATGAGAAAAAGCTATGATCTTTGTGTTGGAGGTGGGGTATTTGTAATTGTATTCAACCTTTTTTCATCTAGTACAGATGATGTTAATAATAGTGGTTTAAGGTTTGCAAAGCACTTTATAAATCCTTTCCCATTTTATCCTCAGAATCCTGGAGTTAGTATCATTTCATTTTTACAGATAAAGAAACTGAGGTAGACAGCGGTGGTGAAGTGACTTGTCCAGGGTCATGTAGCTGGTATGTATCTGAGGCCATATTTGAACCCAGGGTTTTTTGACTTCAGCTCTGGTGCACTATCACACAAGTAAAAAGAAACATTCAAAACAAACAACACCAGTAACAAACAGGTAAATATTGAAATGATAATATTGATTCATTTAAGTTAGATACTTTTAATGAGAAATTAAATATAGATGGAGAAAAGCATCTTCAGTTATGAAATATAGTTGATTTTTAAACAATGCTAGTCAGTTATCAGAAGGGGAAAAAGATGCCTAAAAAGGGCTTTATCCAGTCTATACTTGATGGTGGTCAATGGCAAGACTTATTTAGGGCACGACCACTGTAAACCTTCTCAATGCTTCTTTTGGCAAGGATTGTACTAGCTTGCTTTGGGAGGTGGCCCAGGCTTGCTAAAGGCCCAGCTCAGGAGCAGGTTCAGAAGGCAGCAGTTTGGGAAAAGCCCTCTGTAAAGGGACAGGAGAGAACACTGGCCAGGGTGTAAATGAGAAGCCCCTGCGAGTGACAGAAGTCTCTCCTTTTCCCAGTCCTATAGATCAGCTTATTAAAAGAACTGAGTGGGGAGAGTGGCTGAGTTCTGGCTTCTTGGAGAAAAGGAGGGAACAAAGGTGAATCTACTAATCTACTCCAATCTCTGTTTCTCTATGTCTCTGTCTATGTCTCTGTCTCTGTCTCTCTGTATCTCTGTCTCTCTCTCTCTCTCTGCCTCTCTGTCTCTCTCATTGCAATTGGGTGGCAAGGCATCACTAATTGTTGGCTATATATTAGTTATTTATATTTTAAATAATAGTTCGTTATATAAAGATAACTTCAATTGCACTTCAAGTTGCTGTTTTGCTTTAATGTGTGAGAGAAATAAAACCTGTGTATAACTGACTGCATACATTTCAACTGGCTAGGACAAAAGCCAATAAAAATTGCCTGAGGGCTCAGAGCATTTTGTTCATTGAGTTTGCAATTTGTATCTTGAAGTTTTCTTTCAATTTGCAGAGAAATGTCACTAGTGGAATTGGAATCTTTACCCTAGACTAAAACCCTCCCAAGTTACTCTTATTATAATATCCAAGTGGATTGGGCAATTTTATACTAGAGACCTTTGGGTTTTCCTACACTTCTTGATGAGAGAGGGAGGACAGCGTGTTAAACAGCTCAAGAAATGATCACATCCAGAGGGGCAGAGCCAAGATGGTTGGTGGCATAGAAGCTGGAAAACTGTGCAGCTCCCCCCACAACCACCTCAAATACCTAAACAAATTTTAGAGCTCCAGAACTCACAAAAGTAGAGAGAAAAAAAGCTCCCGCTGAAGGTAGCAGGTGGACAGGAAGGGCTCATCCCAGTGAGCAGGAGCCAAACCAGCCTGGCCTGAAACCACGGTTTGGCCCCAAGGTGGCCAGGAAAAGCCATGCCTGGAGCTTTCAGGAGAGTGGATCAGCAGCAGCTGTGGTGATTTCCAGAATTATCAACCCATAAGAAACAAGGACTAATAGAAAGGTTAGTGGAACTCGGCTAAATATGGGGGAGAAAAGTAGGTCCAGCTGTCTGCCTCCAGGGCAGGAAAGCAGCAGAAGCTGCAGCCCAGCAGCCACCTCCATGTGGCTGCTTCTGAGCTCCTGGCCTGCAGATGGCAGGGGGACCAAGCAATCATTCAGAGGTTAAGTGCTCTTGCCTTAAGCTACCTGGATCAGGATCATGGTTTTGGGTGGTGGTCCTGAGGTACATTTTCAGTGAGGGCTGCAGGGCCTCCTGATAGCTATGGCAGCTGCAAAACCCCAGCAATTTGGGACAGAGATCTCCCCTCTGAAAGCAGAGATTCACAGAGCTAAAAAGTCAAGTAATTGACTGGCAACATGAGTAGGAAAAGGAAGCAAAGAAAGCTCAGCAATACAACTTTAGACTCCTGTTTTGGGGACAAAAAGGATCAAAGCATGGAACAGGAGGAAGACAACACAGTCAGAACTCCCCCACTAAAAGCCTCCAAGACAAATGTAGATTGGTGTTGGGGCTCTTGTTGGTTATGGGTTGAACCATCCTCAACTAACAGGCACGTGATCAC
>JAQQSW010015697.1:0-11832 GCA_028646575.1 Pseudocheirus occidentalis | reverse complement strand
TTCAACCCCTTCCTGTTAAGGTGTGAATTACTCCCAAGGAGTTAACTAGAAGTAAGGAGCTAAGCCTTTGAGGTGCTAAGTGCCTTTAGTAGGTGCCAATAGAAAGGGGCATGGAAGATCTTCTGATTTCATTAACATTACAGATAGTTGTGAGTATCAAATATTAAATGTGTGCTTCATAATCTCAAAGCACTGTAGAAATTCAGGCATGGTATGAGGGATAGGTGCTAGATTTTGAGTCAGAGGTCCTGGGTTTAAATCCTGACTCTACAGTTACCTCTGGGACCATGGTCAAGTCATATGATTCCTGTGTGCCTCAGTTTCTTCATCTGTAGAATGGCGGGGGGAGGTTGACCACATGACTTCCAAGGTCTTTTCCAGCTCTAAATCTATGATCCCATGACTGATGAATCAGAACATTTTTAGATTTAGAAAGGGATCATTTATATGGGCCCCTTTATCTTATTTATTTCTTGATTCATTGATTCATTCATTTGCTTTTTGGAGGGGGAAGACAGGGCAATTGGGGTAAGTGACTTGCCCAAGATCACATGGCTAGTAAGTGTTAAGTGTCTGAGGCCAGATTTGAATTCAGGTCTATCTGACTCCAGGGCTGATGCTCTATTCACTGTGCCACCTAGCCGCCCCAATACATATATTTTTTAAAATAAAGTTTTTAACACTTAAATTTCTCGTATTCATTTCTCCTAACCTTTCCTGGGAAGCATCCCTTATAACAAATAATATTTTTTAAAGGGAAAAGAAAACCCAATGTATTGAAAAAAATCTGATAATGTATACAGTCTTCCCAAACCATTTATTTCATACCTCTGCAAAGGGTTTTTTGTGTGTGTACGTATGTATGTGCATGCAGGGGGTGGGTGGGTAATGGGAATTTATTTTCTCATAGCTCTTGTTTATAACTATGCTTATTCTTGCTCATTTTGTAACTTCTATCTTTTTTCTTTTGAGGCAGTTGGGGTTAAGTGACTTGCCCAGGGTCACACAGCTACTAAGTATCTGAGGCTGGATTTGAACTCAGGTTCTCTTGACTCCAGGGCAGTGCTCCATCTACTGCACATCCTAGCTCCCCCCGGTAACATTTACTTTCACTTGTTTTGTGGTGACTTTCCACTTACATGGTTGTGATCATTGTATATATTGTTTTCTTGGCTCTGCTTACTTCACTTTGTATCAGTTCATGTAAACCTTTCCATACTTCTCTACATCTATTACTTGTCTTTCTGACTTCAGTTTTCCTTAAAATGAAGAAAGTAGTACTTCTTCCCCTGGAAGCGAAGCACTTCAAGGATCTGTAATTTTGTCAACGTAGAAACTCATCCATTCCATCTTAGTTGAGGGTTTTCAAGAGTCGCTGTGAACCACAAGCTCACCTTATGGCCAACCTAATAATGAGCTTCTGAGAATTTAGCTAAACTGGTCCTCAGACAGCGGACCTACAGTGTGTCCCACATTCAAAACCTTCCCAATTTAGAAGGACTTGCCAGAGGTTTTGCCTTGCTGGAATAACCTTCAAGAACCCAGGGTAACCCAAGTATCTTAAGGAAGCGTCAAATGAGAATTTTAGTGAAATGAAGAATACTCAGAGAGATCTGGGATCTTACGTATTTGAGTATTCCTTCCAGTGGTGCAGATTGTGTCCCATCTCTGCCCCATCCCGTGTAACACTTGGGTAAGCCCACCCATAGATTTCAGAAAGAGGGTCCTCCTGGGCTCTGGGGTCATCCTTCATTTTCTTCTGACCTTGCAGGGATGCCAGTGGAATGCTTGAGCTGACCACCTATTGCCCTTGCTTTTACCATGTGAGTAGCCCAAAAGTTGAGTTAAATATTTCACTCTTCCTGATTTAATTCTATACAATCCAACACCTTAGACTCAATCAGCAATTGTTGACAGCCAAAGGACTGCTATGTTAAAATTTTAGATTGATTTCCTCAAAAAATTTTGTTGTTTAGTCATTTTTCAGTCATATCCAACTCTTTGTGACCCCGTTTAGGGTTTTCTTGTTGGAGATACTGGAGTGATTTGCCATTTCCTTCTCTAGTTCATTTTACAGATAAGTAAACTGAGGCAAACAGGGTTAAGTGACTTGTTTAGGTACACACAGCTAGTAAGTGTCAAGGGCAGATTAGAACTTGGGAAGGTGGGTCATCCTGACTTCAGGCCTGACACTCTGTCCTCTGTGCCACCTAGCTGCCCCAAAAGAATAGGCAAAGGGATTTCAAGATCAGTTCTCCTCACTCCAGGGTTGTTTTTTGTTTTTAAATAAATTTCATTGATATCTTTTTTTACACCACCTACATTTCTTAATGCATTCTCTGCCCCCACTGCCTATCCTGAGTGCCATCCCTTATAACAAAGAATTAAAGCGCGAAAATTAAACAGTTCGGGGAAACTAAACAACATATTAAAAAACAAACCTGATGTTCTATGCAGTTCTATACCATAATCCTACACTATTGAAAAGAAGTAGGGAAAAGCGTTTTCTCCTGTCTCTCCGTTGGTGCTGAGTTTGGTCCTTATAATTTCACAGTGCTCATTTTCCATTCACACTCTTGGCAATTGCTGTTTCATTTTCTGAATGTTCACTAACTACTTTAAAATTCATTCTAGCATTCATCCAGGATCCAGAGTCAAGTTCACTTGCCTATATCTTGCAGTCCCTATTCTTGTCACTTTTTTGAAAATTGGGAGATGTCGACTTCTCCAATCTCATAATGTTGCTCTCATTCAAATATCATCATCAGTGAAATAGCAGCTACTAGTTTTCCATTACTCTAAGATATAGTTCATCTGAGCCAAGAAGATATCAACTCTATAATATTTTTCATCTTTGTTCTGTACTTTTTTATTGACTAATTTATTTTTAATTTTTAACATTCACCTCTATAAGATTTTGAATTCCAAATTTTCTCCCCCTCTTTTCCCTTCCCCCAGCCCAAGATGTGTTCTGTTCTCCAGACCTAAATCCAGTCTAAAGATTACACTTCTTAGCAATTAAAACAGAAGCAAAATAAAAATTGAGCAGCCCTACCTTCTCTCTGTTGTCATCATCCCTATCAATAAATCAAAAAACATTTATTAAAACACCATGCTGAATGAAGGCCCTGTGCCTTCTGTGAGCCTCCTGTTTTCCCCAATATAGCCAGACATCTCATTTGTTTTTCTTAGTTTTCCTAATTAGGTTCAACCCATTTTGAAATTTATCATTGTTGACAGTATTCTTTTTTTTAATTTTTAATTTTTAAAAAATTAACTTGTTTATTTACTTTTAGTTTACCAGATTCAGTTCCACAATCCCTTGAGTTTCAAATTTTCTCCCCTCCATTCCTGTTCCCCCTCCCCCCACCCCAGGCAGCATGCAATCAAGTATAGGATCTGCAAATACTTTCACATTGTACAATAGTCTGATTGTATAGAAGGATTGTAACGGTGGTGTGAACAATGGGAAAAAAGAAAGAAAACCAAACATGAAAAAGAACGACAGCATGTAGATTGCTTCAGTCTCCATTTAAATTCTTTTCTTTCTGGATCTTTCTCTGAATGTAGATATCTCCTTCCATCCTGAGACTTGTAGAGTTGTCTTATAACTATGCCTTGCTGAGAAGAGTCCACATGCGATGTGTCTGCAATTGTGTGCAAATTTTTCCTGGTTCTGCTCTTCTCACTTAGCATCAGATTATATAAGTCTCTCCAGGTGAATATGAAGTCCATCTCCTCCCCATTACTTATAGCACAATAGTATTCCATTACATTCATATACCACAACTTGTTTAGCTATTCCCTAGTTGATGGGCATCCCCTTAATTTCTAGGTTTTTGCCACCACAAAGAGAGCTGCAATGAATATTTTTGTACATATAGGCCTTCCTCTCACGTCTATGATCTCTTTGGGATACAACCCCAGAAGTGGTATTATTGGGTCAAAGGGTATGTAATTATCTATAGCCGTTTGGGCATAGTTCCAGAGTGCTCTCCAGAATGATTGTATCAGTTCACAGCTCTACCAACAATGCATTAGTGTTCTAATTTTTCCACATCCTCTTTAGCATTTGTGTTGACAGTATTCTTATAGACAATTATATTTATCTTTTTTTCCTTGTGCTTATTTCCATCATCTATATTGTATGTCTTTTAAAAGTCTAAGTAGTTGGTGAATTCTCTGTGTTACATATTGATCTCTTCAGATAACTCCTTTCTTAATCACTGGAATTTTTTCTCTTTGTTCAGAATTTTATTATTGAGTTTCCCATCCCTCCTGACCCTAGTCCCTCTGTAGGTTTTTATTCCATGAGATCCTAACTATCGTTCTTCTTTTTTTTTTTTTGTTTTGTTTTTTTTTGTTTTGTTTTTGGAGGGCAGTTGAGGTTAAGTGACTTGCCCAAGGTCACACGGCTAGTTTTTTGTGTTAAGTGTCTGAGACCTGATTTGAACTCAGGTACTCCTGACTCCAGGGCTGGTGCTCTATTCACTGCGCCACCTAGCCGCCCCACTATCGTTCTTCTTAACCCTTCAAAATCCCTTTTAAAATATAGTGTGACCATGACACAATACCCGGTTTTCCTTTATGGCTCCTTTATAATTGAAGGAAATAATTACTTTCTCCAAAAGTTCTCATTATTCCCTCCCACTAATCAGTTCTATTAATGAACAGATTCAGAACTGAATTTTCCCTTGTTCATTCTTTTACCTTTTAAAAGAAAGTTATCACTGTCAGGTCAAGAGTTATTAGTAGTTTGGCTTTTGGTAGGAAGTTCCAGTGGATGTCTGTATAATTGAAGCATGCCCCTTCCCATCATCATTTTACCATACCATGCTTCTGTGTCACTTGTGATCTGTTTCATCTGTTTCTGTTCAATTCATCTAATGAAAAAATGTCTTCTATTTGTCTTCATCTGAATGCCCTCCACTATGCTTCCTCAGTCCTGGATTTCTTTGTGAATATATCTTCTTAGTATACAATAAAAGGCAATGTATTTTAGTAAGTAGAAAGCTGGCTGTGTAGTCAGGAAGACCTTGGTTCAACTCCATATTTACTGGATGTGTGAATCTGGATATGTCACTTAATCTTGCAATGTACCAAGCAATTCTAATTTCAGAGTAGGTGCTGATCTACATTGATGGAATTCCTAGCCAGGAACGTCCTACACCAAGGAAATCTCAAGTCATTTCACACATACACAAAATGCTATCCCATTTTTGCCTATTTAAAAAAATGCATCATAAGTGTTTATTTGTATTTTAGTGAAAACAATGATTCTAACAAGGTGAAATTTTGTAGTGAGGACTGACCTATACACATTTCACTAGTAGGAGAATCATGATGTAATTAATAATCATACTTATACTTGTGTTTCATATGTGAATTAACAACTGTAGAATTATCAGAAATGAATGTTTTTCAAGATCTTTTAGTTTTTTGCTCTGATTATATGCCTCTAGACAAATAAGTAAGATATACCAATCCAGAGTCATGGTCTAGTCATTGGTCTCATCCCATCAATTTTTAGTGATAGTTGTGTCCAAGGAGGTAAAATTTATCTCCTTGTTTGGGATGAATAGTTCATTTATCTTGGTTTTGCGTATACATTTGATGCTATGGATTTTTGATACTGTTTTTTTTCTAACATTTTTTTTTTCCTGAGAGCTTTTGGGTATTTTCACTGATAAATTTCTTCTATCCACGTAGCTACTATTTTTGGCATCTAGTTGGGTGGACATACATTGGTAACCCCCTCCTTTCATGCTCTTTAGCATAAATCCATTTTGATTAGATTTATAAACCACTAGGTTTCTTACCAGTCTTTGTTAGGTTCAGTCCTTCCCTAGACAGAAGCTTGTTATTCCTGTATTTCAAACCATGGCCCCCAAATCCCAATCCCAATCTTAGATTACTGTCTTCTCAGCTTAGATATTCACTTTCCAAATATGATTTTTTTTTCTTTTGCGTTCACTGTGTTCAAAGGGTAGCAGTGAGAAAAATACTAACCATTCTCCTTTGGTTTCTGATTTTTTTTAATCCAAAACTTCATAATCTTTGGCAATATTTTCTAGGGTCCTTATTGAAATGTGTTTATTTATGAATTTATGAATCACCAAAAAGTGGGTAGTAATTATCCATTGTGACAAAATCTGGAGAGGTTCACTGTTCTATCCTGGACACATGATTTGAGAAGATAGCTTTCTCTAATGCATTATCAAGTTGACAAAGAGCTATTCTTCTATCTCTGAACAGGGAGGGAATTACCGACCACTACTACTCTTCTTTCTCTGATCTTTACTGGATGACCTTTCACTTGACATCACTTGTAGATCTATATTATTATTCCTTGAAGGATAAGCAGCTGTTCACTACTTACACAATCCAGCCCCCTCTTCAGCAAAAGTCCCAAATTTATTTTTAGCTCCAAGTGTGCAACTTTTTCTATTTACTTTCTCATCTGTGTGACAGTCTTCTACTCTAAGCTTCTGACAGGTCAACTTTTTTTTTCTGTTTCTTCATATTCTCCTTTCCCTTCTAAAGGCTCATTTCTGTGGGATTTAAAAAAAAACACATTTCCTTTTGCTTGTTAACCTTGGCTTCATCAAGAATATTATTGTGCAACACTAACCTTTTTTCTATTTTTGGAGGGACCCTAAACTAGTGGACCAGGGGAATCCCGTAGATAGTTTACCAAGGTTTTAGAAATGCGTGTCATAAAACTTTATATTCTCTTCTTCTGGAAAAGTTAGAATAATGTCACCTAGATAATGGTATAATTAGGTACATTTGGGAATGGCTGAAAGACAATATTCAGAGTAATTGTTAATGGTAAATGGTCCAATGACCACTTAGCAGGAATTCTGCAGAGAAATGTCCTAGGTACTGTGGTCGATCCTTTGCTATTATATATTATGACCAGCAGGTGCCAATGTGCAGCAAGGTTTGGCAGATGTTTGTTCTTTTTTCTTCTTACACTTCCCTCCTCCCAACAAGTAATTTGAAGAATTGGTTCTTTCCTTCCACAGCTGATCCTAATCCTAATCCTTCCTTTGGTCTGTGTCTCTGTCCTGCTCTTTGTTTTGAGCATGGATTCCCTCGGTCCCCACCCCTGGCAACCTGAATCTGGTTCAAAGCGTGATTCCATTAATCTAGGGATGAATTGTGTTAATTAACTCTCTGCTATTTAGAAGCTAATAAAATTATTAATAAAACCATATCCATAAGAATCCTCTCCTAATAGACTCAGCCCTGGAGTCAGGCTAAACTCTTCACTATCTTAGACCAAGGCTCCTATCTCCATTCTGTTTTAATCCTATAAATACCAGGCTAGTTGCTGGCATCCCTCATTTGCAATTTCCCCCAGTGAATGTACACCCAATTTCCTCAGTGTGCATACATACAAACACACACACATTTAAATATAGACACAAACATGCAGCATAAAGTTATTAGGGTCAATCTGAGATTTGTATATGAAACAAAAATCAGGAACTAGGAATAGCTTAATGAAAGAGAAAGTTATATGCAAATATCTTCCTGCATATAGGTACTAGAGAGTGGAACTGAAAGGAAGCAATCTTTTTTTCAGTCACTCAAAAGGATAGTTCACTGGAACCAATCTAATCTCTGAATCTGTTACAGACAGACATTCAGAGGCTTGTTCTTCTCTTGGTCATCCAATGTGGTTGCCCTTTGGCTACTGTCTTCTACTCTCCTTCTTTGCACTGGTTTGTTCAAGCTTCTTTCACTACTCAAGTCTACTTCTCAGCTTAGAACTCAAGATAGTCCTGATCTCTTTCAGGGATGTGTGAAACACTCTCTGTTTCAATTACAAAACCCAGAATTTATAGTTAAATGGTGGGCTTTCCCTCTTTCTCATAGAGAATTCAGTCTGAAGATTTCCAAGTGGAATCAGTACTAATGAGTCCAAATGTCCAGTTTACAATATTTTTTTAATCAAGTGACTTAGATAAAGATATAGATGACACCTCTCTCAAATTTGCAGATGACAAAGCTAGGAGAGAAAGCTGCCACATGGGATGAGTCAAGATCCAACTAAATCTTGACAAGCTATAACACCAATCTGAATCTTGTAAGATGATATCTAATAGGGATAAATATAAATTTTTACACTTGGGATGAGTTTGCTAGAAAAAAGATGTGTGAATTTTGGGCTGCAACTTCAGTACTAGTGATCAGTGTGATGTGGCAACCAAAAAAAGTGAGTGTGAACTTGGGCTGCATTAAGAGAAGCCTCCAGTAGCTTCAAGGATCAAAGGGATGATAGTCTCACTATACTTTACCCTGATCAGATCTTATCTGCAGTATTATATTCTGTTATGGGAACCATAGTTTAAGAAGGACATTGACTGGATGGAGAGTGTAGAGGAGAATAATCGGGATGGTTAAAGACCTTGAGTTCATGCCATATAGAATTGTTTCAAAGAACTGGGGTCATTTAACCTGAAGTAAAGAAGAATTGGGGAACATTATAGCTGTCATCCCATATTTGAAGGACTTTCACATGAAATAGGGATTAGGTTTATTCCATTTAATCCCAGAAGACAGAACCAGGAACAATAGGTTGAAATTGAAAAGAGGCCATTTGAGCTTGATATCTAGAAAAGTTTCTCAAAATTGGAGCTGTCCAAATATAGAATGACTGACTTAGCAGATAGAAAGCTTCCTCTAACTGTAGGGCTCCAGAAGGAACTTGGATAACCATTTGCCAGGTATATAATAAAAAATTCTAGGCCTAGTGAGAATTTAGTGGCCATCTCATGCAACCCCTTATTTTACACATGGGAAAAGAGACCCAAAGAAGTTAAATCTCTTGCCTAAGGTCATTGGTAGAAAGCATCAGAGGTGGGTTTGAAACCCAGGTCCTCTGACTCCAGGGCCATTGCTTTTTCTACTGGACCACATTGTCTCCTTGTTGCCTTAGTGACATTATATGGATTGGCCTAGATGTCCACTGAGCCACTTGCCAACTCTAAAATTGTGTGATTCTGAGATTTTATGAGGTCATCAGTCAGTCTAGTGCTTTGGGGATACATGTGTATTTAGGGTGGTGCCTATCCTCAAAGAGTTTACCTTATCGCTATGTTAGATTTTTCAAGATTTGACAGTGAGCATGGTACTTGTCCCTGATCTGCCTTAGTGTTCATGGACAGCAAGGATGAGGAGACAAGAAAGGCAAGTATTGGGAATTTAATTCTGGCATTTAGATGATGATTAAATCCACTAAGAGCCCTCCTTCACCTTGGACAAACATATAAAAGGCCAAGTTTAATGTCAAATGGTTCAGAGTGGGTTTTGGATTGGCCAAATTTATGAGATTCTGGAGGGAGAAGTTAGATTAAATATTCACTCATTGTGGGGAAGGGATCAATATTAGTACTAGATGTCTCAGTTCTTATGGTATCAGTCTTTTCCTTGTGAGATAGGAATCCTTGTATTGATCTATCCTCTAATTATCAGTCAGACTTCTAGAAAATAAGGTGTTTACTTGTGTTTAGGCATAGATGGCTATCATTCATCCCGATAGTATTTAGAAATCAACAATTTTTTTCTTAAGTGCCTACTCCATGCCAGGCTCTATACTAAGAACAGTGGTAATGCAAAGAAAGGTGAAAACAGTCCCTGACTTTAAGGAGTTCATAATCTATTTACTAAGAATCAACATGTTTTATTTTATAAGGAAAAGGGAAGAGAGGAAGTTATAATCTTTTCATAGGCCAGCTTGTTCTAAAGTCATCGAAACCTGGTGCACCTACTCAGCCTAGCTCTTAGTCTTACATCCTTGAGTTGGGGGGGAAAGTTATTCATTGTCATTCAACAAAAGTTATGGACCTTAGAATTTTTAAGATGTGCAGTGGCCACACCTGGGTAAATCATTTCAGCATATGAGTTAAACCAGGTTGAGGGTAACCAATAGGACTCAAACCAGTTGGTCAGTTAGTGGGATATCTACCCCAAACACATGAAGAATTTCCCTCATGGAATGGGCAGATGAGAACAATTTGTTCCAGTGGTCATGAAGATGGCTGAAGCAGGTGCTGTGGAGCACTTAGAGCTTGGTCAGACATCGAAGATGCCAAGGTCATCCATTGCGTCCCAGGCCATTGCTGGTGGTCCTGACTTTTGTCTTGATGATTCTGGAAGAGAGTGAGGCTGATGATGTTATGCAACTCTGCTTCACTTAAATCCAATTCATTCACAAATCAAAACATCTCCCATGATGTCATTGGTTCTCTTCAACAACAAAGGACAAACAACATCAGTTTTGAGAGAAAGGTAATTTAACTTTGAACCTGTTTTAAGAGGACTAGACTTAATGCTTATATGTATCCCATTCACCTTTGTTGCTAAATTGGGAATTGTAAGTCAGGTTTATGTAGAAATGCTTAACTAATTTCAGAAGTTTCTGATGAGTTTTGGGTGAAAGTTACTTTGGATTCTGTTAGCCTTTTCAAATGTAGTCAATACTGGAAAGGGCATCTCCATCCATCTTTGCTTAATCAATGGGATCTGATCTCACTGAGGATATTGCTGTGAGGCAAACCTTTTTTAATGGAAGACTTGCTGTTTGAAAGTTCTGTTCCCTTCCATTTTGAGATCAATTTTGTAATGATTTAGTTGCTTTATTTTTCACAATGAACACCAGTTTCATATTTATTTGTTCTGCTGTGACAAAAATGTGGTCTTAAACTTGAATGTTAAAAGAGTATAAGTAATCAGGGCAATGTGACGAGAAGACCTGAGTTCTAACATAATTCTTCCTTGACCTCATTGAATGGCTAGTTTCCTCAACTGAAAAATTAGAAAGAGAAATCAGATCATTCAATTCAATTCAATTCAACAAGCATTTATCAAATTTTCTTTTCTAGGTATTTTGCTAGGCACTGAGGATACAAAGATGAAAGCAGACAATAGTTAGTGCCCTTGAGGAGCTTAAATTTGAATTCTCCCAGAACCATTCTAGTTCCTCTTTCGCAAACCACAACATTTATCTTTCTATATATTGTATCAAAGTATATTATGGCACAGGAACTAGAAAGTTGGACCTGGATTCATGAAAGCCTGGGTTCAGATCCAGGTTTTGACATTTTCTAAATGTGTGACCAAGGGCAATTGGCTCTCTGAGCCTTGGTTTCACCCTTTGTAAAATGGGGATAATAATGATTGTATAGGCTCTTTGGAAATAAGAGAATGTCAGTAAGGTGATTTGCAAACTATTAAGTAACATGTATATATATATATATATATATAAGCAACGTATATGTAAAGTGTAATTTTTAATATATAAAGCAACATGAATATGAATATATGCATACATTTTATATACATACATACATAAATACACAATATATACACATGTATATGCTGATTGTTATGATTGTAGTTATCTATTTTTAATATAAATTTTTTTATTTGTTTTCTTGTTTACATCATTCATTTCCATGAGATTTTTGAGTTACAAATTTTCTCCCCATCTTTCCCCTACCCCCAACCCCAAAACAGCCATTCCACTGTAAAGCCACTCCCCTGATCTGCTCTCTTTTATGCCCTCCTCCAACACCCCTCTAACTTTCTGGTAGGGCAGGGAAGGTCTCCCTACCCCAGTCCCTGTATGTCTTAATTCCTAGTTGTATGTATTGTAGAACTTTAAATTCTAGATTCTTTTGGTTCCTCCCTTGTCACCCACCCCGACTGGAAGGACAAGCAATTAAATACAGGCTGTACATGTGTGATTGTGCAGGACATCTTCACAGTGGACATATTGTGACAGTCTGATCATATGTCCCTCCTTCCTGTCCCTCCTCCCCT
>JAQQSW010015696.1:0-11832 GCA_028646575.1 Pseudocheirus occidentalis | reverse complement strand
CATAAACTCTAAACTGGGCATCATGCCACACAAGAGAGTACGGGGCATGGGGATGAGAGCGCGGATGAAGGGGAGGGTGGGGTCTGGGGGAGGGACACTGGAAGAACACACTTCAGTAAAGGGACAGGGACAGGGTAGAGAACCGATCAAGGGAGGGGAAGGATAGCAAAGAGAGACAGATGATCACTCTCACACTATGTCCACTATGAAGATGTCCTGTATAATCACACATCCACAGCCTCTATTGAATTGATTGTCCTTCCAGTGGGGGTGGGTGACAAGGGAGGAACTGAAAGCATCTAGAATTTAAAGTTCTGCAATACCTGCAACTAGGAATTAAGATATACAGGGGCTAGGATAGGGAGACCCTCCCTGCCCTACCAGAAAAATAGAGAGCAGAGGAGGGGAGGGGCTTTACAGTGGGATTGCTGTTTTAGGGCTGGGACAGGGGAAAGACAGGGAGAAAATTTGTAATTCAAAAATGTCATGTAAATGAATGACGTAAACAAAAAACCAAAAAATTTGGGTCAAAAACAAAATAAATTGAATGATGTAAACAAGAAAACAAATAAAAAATATATTAAAAAAAAAAGAAATCTAGAATGAGAACAAGGAAGACCAAAACACAGGTAGGGTAGTAAAGGAGAAATTTAAAATGTCCAATTAATATCACAATGAAAAATATGAAAAATCAAAGGTGAGACTAATATAACTGAAAGTAAAAAAAATAAACTAATAAATAAACTAAGAATTGGTTTTAGGGGAAAAACAATAAAATAGATTATTTTTGGTTATTTGATTACAGAAAAGGAAGTCAAGTTAATCTTAAAAATGAAAAAGGTGAATGACAATGAAATAAAATTACCTATTAGGAGGTATTTTGCATAGTCATATGCAAGGTAAACTGAAATCCTAATTGAAATGGATCAACATTTATGTGTGTGTATACATATATATGTAGCACATGTTAATAGAAGAGAAAATACAGTACTTAAATAACTGCATCTTAAAAAAGAAATTTTAACAAGGGATAAATGAGTTCCCTTAAACTAAATGCAAATGGCCATATAGAGTTAGAATTGAATTCTACTAAACATTTAAGAAAATATTTATCTCATTACTATATAAATTCTTTGAAAAAATAGGCAAAGAAAGAGTCCTATCAATGTCCTTTGACAGAAAAAAAAATTATGGTTAAGATTCCTAAATAAGCGAGAGTAAAAACAGAGAGGAAATTATAGACCAATTTCCTTAATAAATAGCAATGAAACATTTGGGGAAAAAAGCCTAGAATGGAGGTTCTAGTAGGATATCATAATGATCATAAGCTATTATCAGTTGAATGCAGGTTAGAATGTTAGGAATGTTAGGATGTCAAGAATGTTAGGAAAACTGTCAACATAACTGATTACATCAAAAATAAAACCAAGAAAAATCCTGTGATTATATTAAAAATGCAAAAAAAGCTTCTGACAAAATATAAACACCCTTTCCTACTAAAAATGCTAGAAAGCATAGGCATCAACCGAACCTTCCTATTTTATTTATTTTAAACAAATAAAATGGTAAGCAATGTCAGTCATGAAAATCATCTTGAAGCCTTCTAAATAAGGAGTGAAACCAGGGTGTCCATTATCACACCAATTAGTCAATATTGCACTAGAAATCCCAGTCATAGCAAGAGGACAAGAAAAAGAACTCAGAAAAATAAAAATAGGTAATGAGGAGACAAAACTACCCCCTCTTTACAAATGATATTTTGGTATACTTAGAGCATCCTAGAGAATCAAAGAAAAAGAAAAAAAACCACGTGAAAATAATTAACAATTATAGCAAAGTTCCAGGATACAAAATAAACCCACGTAAAACATCATTATTTCTATATAGTATGAACAAGACCCAACAGGAAGAGACAGAAAGAGAAATTCCATTTAAAATAACTGCAAACAATATAAAATACTTGAGAGTCTACCTGCCAAGACCAACCAACCGGCTACATGAAAACAAAGACAAAAATACTTCTCACAGAAATAAGGACAGATCTAAGAAAGAAGAAATGTCAATTGTTCATTGGTAGGGTGAGTCAATAAAAATGACGGCTCTACCTAAGTTTATTTACTTATTCAGTGCCATAATAATCCAACTATCAAAGTCTTATTATACAGAACTAGAAAAAGAACCAAATTCATATGGAAGGACGTAAGGTAAAGAATGTGAAGGGAATCTATGAATAAATATAAAGGCATGCAGTGAAGTAGGGCTATATTTCAAAGTAAAATAGAAAGTACTAATCATAAAACCAATCTATTACTGGCTAACATATAAAGGGATGGAACAGTGGAATAGGTCAGGTACACTACATACAGCAGAACACAACCATACTAATCTAGTATTAGGTAAACAAAAGATTCAACCTTTGGCAGTAATAATTCAGCATTTGACAAAAATTGCTGAAAAAACAGGAAAGCAGTTTGTGAGAACTAAGCAGAGATCAACACATCACATGGTATACAAAAATAAAGTCAAAAGGAATGTATGATTTTGACATGAATGGTGATAATATTAGTAAATCAGGAGAGCAAGGAAATATGTATCCCTCAAATCGGCAGATAAAGGAAGACTTTTAAGAACAAACAAGATATAGAGAGGATCTTGGAAAATGAAAATGTAATTTTGATTAGATGAAATTAAAGTTTATGCACAAAAAACCCTAATATAGCCCAAATTAGAAGGCACACAAGTAGATTGGCCAAAAAAAAAACAACTGATAGTAGTTTTTCCTGAGAAAGATGTTATTTCTCAAATACATAAATGACTGAACTAAATATATAAAAATATCAGTAATTCCCCAACTGAAAATGGCCAAAGGATATGAACAGGCTGTTTTCAGAAGAAGAAATCAAAAGCTATCAATAATCACATGAAAAATGGTTTAAATCACGACTAATTAGAGAAATGCAAATAAAACCAACTCAAGTACCTCACACCTTTCAGATTGGCTAATATGACAGAAAAAAACAACAAATGCTGGAGGGAATGTAAAACAAAAATTGGGAAACTAATGCACTCTTGGTAGTGTTGTGAACTAGTCTAACCATTCTGGAAAACAATTTGGAACTATGCCCAAATCATAAAATTATGTACACCGTTTGACCCAGAAATGCCACTGTTAGGTCTGTTTCCCAACATGAATAGGGAAAAGGAAAGAACTTTTATTTCAAAAGAAATTTATAGCTGCCCTCCTTGTGGTGGCAAAGAACTGGAAATTAAGGGGATGCCCATCAATTGGGGAATGGTTAAATAAATTGTGGCATATGATTGTGAGTGAATATTACTGTTCTTTAAGAAATGATGATCCGGTTGATTTTAGAAAAACCTGGAAATTCTTGCATAAAATAATGAAGAGTGAAAAGAGCAGAACCAAGAAAATATTGTATACATACAGTAACAGCAATATTCTTCTAAGAACAACTTTGAAGGATTAAGTCATTTTGCTTACCAGAAATACTCAAATCAACTATAAAGGACCTATGAAGTAAAGATGCTATCAATCCAGAGAAATAACTGATAAATAAAATTACACATAGAATAGATTTACATATATGTAATTTGTATACATATGTTTATATTTACATATATACATATATTCGTGTTTAATAGAAGGCTTCTCTAGGGGAAGGTAGGAAGAGAAAAAATAATTGCATGGCAGAGAAGAAAAGAAAATTTAGAAGGAAACACAGAATAACTGGAAAACTTTAAAAATGATATCATCCCCCCTAAGCGTGACGATACCACAGCGCCGAGGAGCCTCGTTGGCCACGGATACCTGGGCCTTTGCGCCCCCTCCCCTCGCTTCGGTGGGGTGGGGGGGGGCTTCGGGGGCCGGGTGCGGAGGGCCGTTCGTGCCGGGGGCTGGAGAGCGGCCGTGAAGGGGGGCTGCCTCTCACCCGGAGCACAGCGCTGTTCGTGGGGCACCTGGTGCTAAATCATTCCTAGACGACCTGCTTCTGGGTCGGGGTTTCGTGCGTAGCAGAGCAGCTCCCTCGCTGCGATCTGTTGAAAGTCAGCCCTTGACACAAGCTTTTGTAAAATAAGATTAAGATAAAAAAAAATAACAAAAAAATAAACAATAAAAGAAAACAAAGAATAAAAAAGAAAAAAGAAAAAAGAAAAAATGATATCAAGGATTTATTATGAAGTTTTTCAAGCCTGCAAACAATGTGAAATGTAAATTCATGATTTTATATTGAATCCACTTTTTATACTGTGCTGTGTACATGGAAATATTCGGTTTTAGTCTCTTTGTATTTAAGTTCAAAATGAATATTTTTTAAAAAAATAGTCACACAATAAAATACTCTAAATCGTTATTGATGAGAGAAGTGAAAATGAAAATAACCACCTTATATGTATCAAATTGCTTAATATGACATACAAGAAAAATTACAAATGTTGGAGGGGAGGTGGAAAAATTGGGGGAAATGCACTATTTTTAGATTGTGAACTAGTTCAATCATTGTGGAGAATCATTATATATACTACAGTATACGGGCTACAAAACTGTGCATACGCTTTGACCCAGCAATGCCATTATGAGATCCCCGTATCCCATAGAGATAAAAAGGGAAGGAAAGAACCTATATATACAAAAATGTCTACAGTAGCTCTTTTCATGGTGGTAAAGAATTGTTAAACGAGGGGATGATCACCAAATCTGGAATGACTGAAAAAAGTTGTGGTATAAGATTGTGATGGAATACTAATGTGAAATATGAAATGATGAACAGGATGGTTTCTGATAAACCTGGGAAGATATATGTGAACTTAATGCATAATGAAGTGAGCAGGGCCAGGAGAAAAATGCACACAGCAACAGTAATATTGTAAAGATAATAAACTGCTAAAGACTTAGCTATTCTGTCCAAGATGATGATCCAAGACATTTCTAAAGGACCCAGATGAAAAAATGCTATCCATCTCCAGAGAAAGAAATGATAAACTCTGAGAGTAGAGGAAGCATACTTAAAAAAAAACTTTATTTTTCTTGCATTTTTCTGTGTCTTTCCTTACAACATGGCAAAAGGGACAAAAAAATGAAAATCAGTATTAAGAGTGTGAAAATATATGCACACAAATACATTTTTGGTGGAGCTATGAAAAGGCACAATCATTTTGGAAAGTTATTTGGAATTGTTCAAAGAAAGTAAAACAAAAATCCATAGCTTTTCAAAGAAAGACCCCATTTGCTGGGCTTACATCCCAAGGAAACCATTAATTTAAAAAAGTCCCCATATATGCCAAAACATTTATAACAGTACTTTTTGTGACAACTATAAACTGGAAACAAAGTTAATCCTCATTAACTGGGGAATTGATTGCTTAGCAATATATGAAACGGGCATAATGGAATACTCCTACTATGTTTTAAGAAATGATATGTGGGGGCGGCTAGGTGGCGCAGTGAATAGAGCACCGGCCTGGAGTCAGGAGTACCTGAGTTCAAATCCGGCCTCAGACACTTAACACAAAAACTAGCCATGTGACCTTGGGCAAGTCACTTAACCCCAACTGCCCTTCAAAAAAAAAGCAAAAAAAAAAAAAAGAAATGATATGTGTGGTGAGTACAAGAAAGTAAGGAAAGCTCTTTGTGAACCATGAAGTCAGCAAAACCAATAAACAAGTATATAAACACAATTACAACACACATAATTACAACAATTTAAATGAAAATAATAACATGCCCCACAATTAAAAATACATGGAAAAAATAAACTGTATTATTCTGCTTCTATAAAGTTGAAATGCTTTTGGATAAACACATCAAATGAAGTTAAAATAAGAAAGGTAACAGTTAAGTCAGGAAAGCATCTTTGCAGTATAATTCTCCAAGGACTGTTGCATATGCAAGATATAGTAGGAACTGATTGCAATTTCCAGGATTAAGAGCCATTCTGCAATAGGTCTAATTGTACAAACAGGAAATTTTCAAAGGAAGAAATCAAAGTTACCACTAACTCTATGACAAGATGCTCCAAATTCCTCATAACAAGATAAGTGCTCATTAAAACAACTCTCTTCTTTCATTCTGTAAATCATAGAGATCCACAGGTTCGGGGGCAGTCCCCTCTTTCTGTTTCACAAGGTACATGGAAATGCCCCTTTCACGAGGTGCTGGTTGAAACCAGAACAAAAAATAAATATGCTATTAAATTAAATGACACAAAATAGATGATATGGAGAAGGGGAGGGAGAGAGTTCCTAGACTACCTCAGAGGTTTGGGGTGTCAAGTGTAGACCCTGGCCTGGGCACCACAGGACTGGCACCCTCCAGGAGGGGAAACAGCAAAAGCCCTGCCAGTGGGGAGTCATAAAAACCTGCAGGTTGGGACTGAAGGGTCCTAGGTCTTGCAGGTTAGTTAGGAATTTATTTTTTAAAGATCCATTTTTTTAATTCAGGTCATCCACACTGCTTGGCCAAAACGAAACTAAGATCTTGGAATAAAGTCAGATCTTGGCCAAGTTCCCATGTGTAACCAAACTTCTGAAGATGCTGAAGTTACCACCCCTCACCCCATAAGGACTGTAAGTCTTTATATTATGGACTTCAAACTTGCAGTATTTAACTGGTTGGCAGAAACTGACCCCAGGCAACCCCCATCACCATCGGTCAACTTGGTGTTATTTTGATCCTGATAAAATAAATTGCCTTAAGCAATATTTTGATGAAGCTGACAAAAAATGAAATATCCAGTGTGGGATGCTTTTAATAAGTTGCTACTCAAAATCGCTAAAGGAAAAGCTGTTTGTTTCTTGGATTCCTTTAAGAAAACATTAAATGGAACTTAAAAGAATGGGGAAAGGGAGGAAGAGAAGATTGGTTCCCTCCAGAATGACAGAATTGGATTGCTCAATTAAGATAGTAAATCAGGGATTTGCCTTCCTGGAGGACCAAGTCACCTCTCCTAGAAAAGATTTATCCACCCATCCCTGGGAAAGATTCACCTTCCTGTCTCTAGGAAGTTCCAGGCACACAGGGGTACGTACACACACACGATCCTACCTACATATGCAACACAAGCATAAGCAAAAGTAATAATACTCCCAGGACCCACCCCCATCCATGCCTACACACATCCCGCGGTTCTAAAACAAGCCAATGTGGGTTGAGGGAAGCATTAGTAGAAGGTTGAAGCAAGGATAGAAGAGAATATAAGGGGTGGATGCCAAGAGGCAGCAGGAGGGGCAGTGGCAGGAGGATGAGAGGGAGGGCTTACCTCATACACACTCACGCAGGAAATTGCCGGGAATTCTAGGATCCCTGGGCAGAAGGGGAAGGAACAAGCAGATCTCCAGCTGCTTGCAACAACAACACCCCTCCAGATTCAAGGGAAAGGGAACTTATTCCTCCTTTACCTCCTCCTCCTCCTCCTCTTCCCCAGACAAAGAAGACCTGCCTTGTTTGCAGGTGAGAGGGGCGGGCATGGTGACGTCACAGTTGGGGCAGCAGTGGTCTTCATCCAGAGTAGTGGGAGGAGGGAGAAGAGAGGGGAGTGCGGGTCCTGCCCGTCGTTTCTCTCAACTCCCATTACCCCGCCTGGAGAAATGAGGGGGCCTCAATGCATCTTCCACTTGGACGAAGAACCCAGGCTGAGCAGGGTCCAGGCTCCTGAGGGCAAGCTGCTAGGTCTGGGGTGGGAGGAAGGGCGTGCATCAGCTGAGCTCGGCTTGACATTGTCATGGGTCAGCCCCTTTGCAGAAAACCGAGAGAGGGATGGCGCAGACGGCGGGATGAGTCTGTGGATGCACCCCAGCATCCAAGCATGTCTGACCCTACCTATGCCTGGGCTATAGGAAAGTGGAGGCAATTGCTTCTGGACAACTCCCCCTTTGAATGAAGAAAAAGAAGTGAGGCAGAAGGCTGGGTATACTCCAAGGCTCCAGGATGCTGCCCTACCAATGAAGAATTTCACTCAGGGTACCCAGAGACCCCGAAGGAAGCCCAGGTATCTAGCCGCGAACTCCAGGAGCTGAGAAAAAGGGATCTTGATCCGACAGCTGCAGGGATAGGGAATGGCCACCTGAGGGCAGTGGAAGACTCCTAGAAAAGGAAAATCTCTCCATTGACGTCTTCCATGAGTGCAATTTGTACTCTGAGAAAATTGCCTACATAAGAGACCTTAGATGGTTCAGCCCTCTCAGTAAAAACGGGCGGTAGGTGGTGGATGGTCGATGGTCAGCACAAAGACTGTCTCCCACTTCGAGAGAGGGCCAGTCATGTCAAAGGCTCACCAAGCAACTGAGTTCAAGGAAATGGGTCAGCAACCCAGTCAGGCACCAACCAAGCCAGAGGCTATGCACTAGGCAGTGTTAATCTGCTCTACAGACAAAGATAAAATTAGGAGGAAATATGTACCAGAAAATGGCTGGTCTCAGCTAAGAAGGTTACTTGCTGAGAGAGAGAGAGAAAGAGAGAGAGAGAGAGAGAGAGAGAGAGAGAGAGAGAGAGAGAGAGAGAGAGAGAGAGAGAAATAAAGGACAGCTATACAATTTTAGCAAATAATTTACCAGTGTCAAATCAGGGAAGCCCGATCATAGTGGAAATGAAAAAATTAACCCAGAGTAGACAAAAAATCAGACCCTGCCGGAGACTCTATGTCTAGCAACAGTAGAACTGAGACTCCCATCTGGCTCCTCTAACTCCATATCCCACTGCTGTTGCCATTGTGCCATTGGACCATGGCCTCCATCCTGAAAAAAGACTCTCCTTTGAGTCTCTTATGTGTGTTTTCCATCTGCTGCTTCAGTCCCCTCTGCACCCAGTCCTTACCTCAAGTCACTAAATGGATCCAAAGGATCCCACATAGATCCTTGGCATTCCTATGTATTTCCAATGAAGTCCAACAGCAAGAAATAGAAAGAGAAATTCCATTTAAAGTTACTGTAGATTTTATAAAATATTTGGGAGACTATCTGCCAAAACAAACCCAGGAACTATATGAACACAATTACAAAACACTTTTCACATAAATAGTAAGATCTAAATAGTTGGGAAAATATCAGTTATTTGAGATTAGGCTGAGCTAAATATAATAAAAATATCAATTTTACCTAAATTATTTTACCCATTTAGTGCCATACCAATCAAACTACCAAAAATTATTTTATTGAGTTGGGAAAAATAATAACAAAATTAATCTGGAAGAACAAAAGGTCGAGAATATTGAGAGAGTCAAATTTTTAGGAATACAAGTCATTCCCCAATTGATAAATGGTCAAAATATATGAACAGGCAGTTTTCAGAGAAAGAAATTAAAGATATCTATAAACATGAAAAAATGCTATAAATCACTACTGACTAGAGAACTGCAAATCAAAACAACTCTTAACTACCACATTTCACTGATCAGTTTAGCTAACATGCCAAAAACAGGACAATCATAAATGCTAGAGAAGATGTTGGAAAATTGAAATACTTATGCATTGTTTGTGGAGTTGTGATCTGATCCAACCATTCTTTAGACCAATTTGACTATACCCAAAGGGATATAAAAATATTCATACCCTTTGACCCAGTAATAACACTTCTAGGACTGTATCCCAAAGAGATGCAAATGAGAAAAGGACCCATACGTACAAAAATATTTATAGCAGGTCTTTTTGTGGTAGCAAAGAATTGGAAATCAAGGGGATGCCCTTCAATTAGGGAATGGCTAAACAAGCTGTGGTATATGAATGTAATGGAATACTATTGTGCTGCAAGAGACAAGGAGCAGACAGACTTCAAAATAACCTGGAGAGTCTTACATTCTCTTATATGTTTATATGCTGCGTGAGGGCAACAGAACCAGGAGAACATCGTACACAATTACAGACTCATTGTATCTGTGATGACTATATCCTTCTTAAGTGCAGAACCAACAAAGCAGAAAGGGTATTATTGCCTGACTGAGCATTTTCACTGGCTGTCTCCCACGGTCTCAGTTTTCATTTCTACCCCTTGGTTTCCTTAGCATCTTTTACATCTTAGATAAAATCCCACCTTCTATAAGAAGCCTTTCCTGATCCCCCCTCTAATTTAGCCTTTTCCCACTGCTTATTATTGACACTTATTCTGTCCATAGCTTGTTTGCATATTATCTTCCATATTAGATTGAGGTCCTTCAGAACAGAGACTGTCTTCTGCCTTTATTTGTATCCTCAGCACTTAGCAATGTGCTTAATGTATGTTCATGGACTGACTGTTCTGGATCAGATTCTCAAGTAGGAGAGAATCTGATCTCTCCTGGAAGGAGAGAAGGAACTGCTTGCCAGAATAGGAAGGAACTGCTTGCCAGGGAGGAAATGGTCACTCAATCCTAAAGTTTGTGATAAAGGAGAGGCAATCTGGCATAGTGTGAGAAGCCAATGAATCTAGTAGTTTGGTGTTCCAGAAATGTGAAGATGATAACTACTGGGGGTAAAGACTTACTTTTTAAGCAAAGCTTCTGAGAACACTGAAAACAGTATGGAAGAAACATATTGGATATAGACCGATACCTAACAACATAAATCAAGATAAACTCTGAAAAAATACATAACTTAGACATAAAGGGAAATATTATAAACAAATTCCAGATTTGAAAAAAGAATGCTTGGAAGGGGTGGAGCCAAGATGGCGGCATAGAGGCAGCAAGATCATGCAGCTCCCACACCGCCACCCTAAACACCCATAAAATATGAGCCCAAACAAAGTTTAGAACTCTCAGACTCACACAAAAACACAGAAAACACATCTCTCGCTCAAGGCAGCTCGGCAGCAGGGGCTCAGCATGGCGACCGGGAGCGGAGGCTAGACCATCCTGAAGCTGGGACAGCGGCCAGTCCTGGGCAGTGGAAAGGAGACGGGATGAGCTGAGCCAGGACGTGCTGCAGCAAGTCTTCAGAGGAGAAAATCTATAACCTCCAGCACCTTCACATCTGCCAAGGTGTGAGGAACAGGGACGGGAGAGGGGCAGCTCGCACAAGAGCAGAGATCTGCCCAGCCCAGCCCAAAACCGCAGCCGCAGCCAGGCCAGGCCCCAGGGCAGCCAGCAGGAGCTAGCCTCCCAAGCCGCAGCTTGACTCTACTTCACAGAAGATCTAAAGCACCTGCCTGAGGGGATCTTAAAATCCTGCAAACCAGGGTCAGAGACAGTTAGTGAAAGTGAAACTTTAAATATTAATTTGGGGGAGGAAAAGCAGTTTGGCTAATCTTCCCCCAGGGAAAGGAAGCAGTGGGGGAAGGGAACTGCTGGAACAGGCTGCGGGAGCCCCACCAGGCTGCTTCATAGCCCCTGGCCTGTGGACTCCACAGGGGGGCTGAATCCTTTGATCAGGGCCAAGTGCTCTTGCGTTGAGCAGCCTGGATCGGGATCTTGGTCTTGGGTCGTGGTCCTGGGGTGTGCTTTCAGCAAGCCAAAGCTGGGGGGACTTGCAACACCCCCCTGATAACTCTAGCAGCTGGGAAAACACCAGCAATTTGGAACAGAACTTTCCCCCTTGGAAGCAGAGTTTCACACAGATAAAAAAAAACCAAGCAATTAATTGACTGGCCAACATGAGGAAAAGAAAGCAAATAAGAACAGCAATAAAACTCTAGAATCCTTTTTTTGTGGACAAAAAGGATCAAAGCATGGAATGGGAGGATGATAGCCCAGAACTCAGAACTCCCACAACAAATGCTTCCAAGACACTTGAAGAATGCCTAGAAGCTATACACCAACTAAAAAAGGACTTTGAAAACCAAATAAGAGAAGTGGAAGAAAAATTGGGAAGAGAAATGAGAATGATGTGATAAATCATGAAAAGAGAGTC
>JAQQSW010015695.1:0-11832 GCA_028646575.1 Pseudocheirus occidentalis | reverse complement strand
GCCTCTGCTGCTCCTCGTGGCAGCCCTGGGGCCTTGCCTGGCCTCACGGTTTTGGGCTGGCCGTTCTCTGCTCCTCTGCAGTGTGAGCTGCCCCTCTCCGTCCTTCTCCTCACCCCTTGGCAGATGTGGGGGTGCTGGAGGCTGTAGAACCGCTGCAGGCTGGCTGCGGGGCTCGGCTCAGCTCCTTCCCACTACCCCAGGCCTGGCCGTGGTCTCGGCTTCTGGCTGTTCCAGCCTCCGCTCCGGCGCTGTGTTCTCTGTATTTGTGTGAGTCTGAGAGTCCTAGACTTTCCTAGACTTTGTCTGGGCTCATATTTTCTGGGTGTTTAGGGTGGCGGTGTGGGAGCTGTGGAACCTTGCTGCTTCTACGCCGCCATCTTGGCCCCCTTCCCCAGCAGTATACTTTTCAATGATATACACATTGATGATGAGGTTGATGCACATATTTCCAGAGTTAGCTCAGCATTTGGGAGACTCTGGAGGAAAGTGTGAGAGGAGGTCACAGACTGACTATCAAACTGTAAGTCTAGTTGTACAACTGTGATACCCAAACATGGCACTAGAGCCATGATGCCAGGAAACTGAATTGCCTTCCTTTTGAATTGACTTAAGAAGATTCTGAAGATCACCTGTCAGGATAAAGTACCAGACACTGAGGTCCTTTCTTGAATTAAACTGCCAAGCATTCAAGCTCTACTGAAGAGAGAACTACTATGATGTTCTGGCTGTATTGTTAAAATGCCAAACATGTTTTCCTAAAAGACTATTTTATGGATAATTCATAGAAGGTAAGTGCTCACCTGGTAGTCAGAAGTGATATAAGGACACTCTCAAGGTCTCTCTGAAGAACTTTGGAACTGACTGCATGACAGCAGATACTGGCTCAAGTGACATGGGATGTACTGGCACAGGACCCAGCACAGGATCACCCAGCATGGTGTGCCCTCTTCAAAGAAGGTAGTGAGTTCTATGAGCAAACCAGAATTGAAGTACCTCAAAGTAAACATGAGAAGTGAAAATTTAGAGAATCCACCCCAAATGTTCACATGGACTATTTGTGCCAGACTTATGGTAGAGAGCATTCCAAGTTCGTGTTGGTCTGATCATCCACAGTTAGACAATTTGACTCTAACATAGTGGTGTCATTTTGGTGCTTTTTGAGAATGAAAGACAACAACCAACCAACACTAAAGACATTAAGAAAAGAAATGGGATGATATATGTAAGGAAAAATTAGTGGTCAGTTTTGACTAGACTGCAGAGTGTGGTAAGGGGAGAAATCTACAATGGTGTAAGGTCTGGAATTCCCCTGGTTGGGGAAACCTGTACTTCCATAACAACCATGAAACATTAATTTTAATACCAAAGGAAGAGGCCAAGAAACTCAAGGATGATTATAGATTGTAGTTTAATCATTATGAATTCTTACAAACAGGGGCAACCTTTGGTCTGAGAAAGCAGCCAGACAGTCCTTTGGATCCCTGCTGAAAAACCCCCAAATCCCCATGGTAATTATAGAAAACAAAAGCATGAGGAGGAGGGGTGAGCCAAGACAGAGGAATAAAAGCAGGGGCTTCCATGATTTCTCCCTCAAACCCCTCTAAATACTTGTAAAAAATGACCCTAAACAAATTCTAGAGCAGCAGAACCCACAAAATGACAAGAGTGAAACAAATTTTCAGCCCAAATCAACCTGGAAGATCAACAGGAAAGGTCTGTTGCACCAGTGAGAAAGAAGAGAACAGTCTAGCATGGACCACATCTGCACAGATGGGGCCAGAGCAGGTCTCAAGGGACTGAATTGTTGACAGTTGTGACAGTTTCCAGACTTCTCAACCCACAAATGCTAAAGACAACTTAGAAGGTCACTAGGAAAGGTCTTGGGACCTAGGTGAGAGAGGAGGGCAGGTTCTAGCCCCAGAGCGGCAGCATAGCTGTAGCTGCTTCCAGAGCTCTTGGCCTACAGATGAGGGGTGGGGGAGGGATCAAGCATCTGATCAGAAGGGGATTACAGGAATCTCTTTGCTGGTGCTGAGGTAGGATTTTCTTGCTTTGCCCATGCTTTATACAGGTTGTGGGCCTGGGTGGTGGTCCTTGGGCAAGGGGGAATGCTGGCATAGTGGAGCTTGTGGTGGTGGTGGAGAGGGCATTCTACTCACAGTTATAAGGCAGAAAAGAGTGCTTGTGATCATTCACAGACCAGAGCACAGGACAGTAGAGGAGTAAACCCCCCTCCTTTGATCATACAACCTCAGAAGAACTGAAAATTTACAGGTCTCTGGAAATATTTCTGAAAACAGCTACAGAAAACACCTGAAACTTGGGATGGCACACCCTCAATATTGGAAGCAGAGACTTACCTTAACAAAGAGCTAAAAAGTCAAGTAATTGACTGGAAAGATAAGCAAATAGTGGGAAAAAATTGGACTATAGAATCTTACTTTGGTGACAAAGAAGATCAGAACACAGAACCAGAAGAAGACAACAAAGTCAAAACTCCTAGATCCAAATCATCCAAGAAAAACATGAATTTTGGTCACAGGCCATGGAAGAGCTCAAAAAGGATTTTGAAAATCAAGTAAGAGAAGTAGAGGAAAAATTTGGAAGAAAAATGAAAATGAAGCGTGAAAAATGAGCCATTAGCTTGCTAAAAAAAAAAGACCCCCAAAACTCTGAAGAAAATAACACCTTAAAAAATAAACTAGACCAAATGGTAAAAGAGATCCCAAAAGGCAATGAGGAAAAGAAAGTCTTAAAAAGCAGAACTGGCCAAATGGAAAAGAAGATCCAAAAGCTCACTGAAGAAAATAATTCCTTAAAAATTAGAATGGAGCAAATGGAAGCTAATGACTTTATGAGAAATCAAGAAATTATAAAACAGGTTTGTTTTACGACAAAAGAAAAAATAAAAGACAAGGTGAAATATCTCATTGGAAAAACCACTGACCTGGAAAATAGATCCAGGAGAGAGAATTTAAAAATTATTGGACTACCTGAAAGCCATGATAAAAAAAAAAGAGTATAGACATTATCTTTCAAGAAGTAATCAAGGAAAATTGCCCTGATATTCTAGAACCAGAGGGGGAAGTAGATATTGAAAGAATCCAACAATCACTTCCTGAAAGACATCCCAAAAGGAAAACTCCTAGAAATATTGTAGCCAAATTCCAGAGTTCCCAGGTCAAGGAGAAAATATTGCAAGCAGACAGAAAGAAACAATTCAAGTATTGTGGAAACACAGTCAGAATAACACAAGATTTAGCAGCTTCTACCTTGAGGGATTAGAAGACTTAGAATATGGTATTTCAGAGGTTGAAGGAGTTAGGATTAAAACCCAAAATCACCTACCCAGGAATACTGTATGTAATCCACAAGGGGGAAAAATTAACATTCAATGAAATAGGGAACTTTCAAGCACTCTTGGTGAAAAGACCAGAGCTGAATAGAAGATTTGACTTTCAAATACAAGAATCAAGAGAAGCATGAAAAATAAGATTCTGAAAATCACCTGGCAAGATAAAGTACCAGACACTGTGGTTCTTTCTCAAACTGAACTGCCTGGCATTCAAACCGTATGGCAAAAAACACAATTCTGATGGACTGGCCATCTTGTTTGAATGCCAAGCACACGTTTCCCTAAAAGACTTTTCAGAAGTCACTTGCAGGTCAGAAAAAGTGATACAAGGACACTCTCAAGGTCCCTTTGAAGAACTTTGGAATCAATTTTGGGACATGAGACAATGGTATAGGACCACCATGCCCCCCTGGCATGTCCATATTAAAGAAGACACTGTGATTAATGAGCAAAGCAGAATTGCAGTAGCTTAAAAGAAACATGATGTGCAAATTCAGAGATATTTCCATTCCAAATATTCCTGTGATGGAGTCTTCTGAGTTTGTATTGTTCTGATCTGCCACAGTCAGATACACCATACATTAACCCTGACATAGTGATATTATTTTGGCCCTCTTTGACTACAAAGGATGAAAACAACAATAACTCTCATTCCTAGACCACTGAAGTAAAAACCAGGTCTCCTTCTAGATATCATTCTGTTAATCTAGCAGTTAAAATACTTTGGTTTATCTTTTATAAGGATTGGTCATGTCAACAGTCTTCATATATTTAGTTATGTAACAATTAAAATTAAGGTATTTTAAGACAAAATTCTAAACACAATCAATTTATTAGTAAAGCATGAATTTACCAATAAATAGCCTCTGAGTTTCCCCAGCAATGCTAAGACGTCAAAAGAAGGGGACAGGTCTCTTTTATAGTTTTGAGTAGTGCAGAAAATAGGAAGCCCAATATCATGGATGAAAAAAGTATAATTGAATGGAAATTGGGAATGAGGGCTGGCAATGTTCCCCTCCTTTCTTCCCATGATTATGAAATGTTCATTGTTTGAGTCCAGCTGTATTTGTAAGGACAACAATAGCAAACCAGATTATCCTTGAAGGATTAAAAAAAAAAAGCAGGAGGACCTAGAGAGTGCATCACCACTGACTGGTGGATATTTTTGGTTTTGTGTATTGACCACGTCCTTTTCACAATACTCTTGTTTTGACTTTCATAGTCTTAAGTTTTGACTCAGTGACTATGCTATGATTTAGAGTCTAAATTGTGATCTTTTAACAGGTCACTATGTTCAGGCTTCCATCTTTCACAGAGTGTAGGTTTTTATGGCTTTTCACTTATTACTGAATTTTAGGCCTTTTTCTTGATTCAAATCCTACAATCCATCCCTGAAAAGCCCACCATACCATTTTTTCAAATGTCTTCTGCAATGTCCTTGGGCCAACTCTATACTAAGGTGTTTAGGACCTTTTTAGGTACAGCCAGAATGATCTCATTTATAAGCAAAAACCAAATAAGCAATATAAGCACAGATTAGAAAACAACTTGACCAATAACAAAATTACCACAATTGCTAAAATTTTCTTCCATGCCTGGAAAGATGATGAGACCCAATGACATTTGGGGATTAATGGGTGAGCTGAATTTCTGAACTTGGTTCAAAGACAAAGAAACGTGGCTTGAACAGTTTTACAATATACTGAGGGTGACAAAGAATAGAATCAATTACAGAATGGGATCAGGACAATTTAATTTTCTAAATAACATGTTTTGTGAAGGAGAGACTTGTATAATGATGACCATCAATCCACCCCCAATGTTCATTTAATTATCAAATTTTATCTTGGAATTCAGATGTCACATGTAGTTGTCTGGCCTCTGGAACATCTTTTCTTGAGGTCATCTGGAAAATGTCTTATCTTCAGGGACAGCTTTTCAGTAGAATTGTTTTTCTAGTTCCAAGTTACCTTTAGAGACTCCTTAGATGTTCCTGTTAAAATCTTTTATGATGTAGACCTCAAATTTGGGACTCAAGGAATTGTGGAACTGAATGTTGTAAACTAAAAGTAAATAAATAAATCTAATGTGAAAAAAAAGAACTCAATACAAATTTAGTATAGTCTCTCAAATTTTACTTCTCCAATAAGTAGTTCATATTGTGAAGACCAGCTCAGACCTTAGAGTTCTAATCTGAACAATAGAAATATAAGGGGGACATCAAAGTAGGAACCCAGAATTTGCTTGAAAAAAGTCAGAAAATTTAGGTTTTTTTTACATGCCCCGTTAGAATCATTTATATGTGATACATAAGATTGTCTGATCTTGTTGCTTTCTCAAAATTTTGGAAATGATTCAATCCTGTATATGAAAATTTAAGTAACAACACTCCATCAGGTTTTCCACCCCTGGGTTCAATGTTTATACAAATGAATTTATTTATAAGAAGCTGACTTTATTACAATTATAATAAAAGACTTGGGGGGATATTTAAATATTTATTTACAAAACAGTCTATATCCATAAGTTGTTTATAACAAAATATATTTGTAGCACAGGACATGCAGAACAAACCAGTATTATTTTGCCATTAGTAATAAACTTTGAATGAATCTGACTTTTCCATTAATGTAAAAATATTTCAAAAGTTATCTCTTTCTAAGAAAATTGATTGCATCGAATTCTTTTTTCATTGATTTGTTTATTTACTTTTAGTTTACAAGATTCAGTTCCACAATCCCCTGAGTTTCAAATTTTCTCCTCTCCCTTCTCTGCCTTCCTCTCCCCCTCCCCCCATGGTGGTGTGCAATCATGTATAGGATCAATTGCATGGAATTCTCTTCCCCAAATCAAACTGAAGATGTTTCTCATTTAGTTTACATCATTACCAGAATAACAGCTGCATTCTTCAATTAGTTGTACCAATATCCAATTATTCTTTCATCATTTTTAAACATTTAGGGATCTTATTTTGTCTTTGCCTAATTTTTCCCTTATTATTGTGGGACTTAATCTTTCACATGACTGTTCAGGGAGGCAGATAACAAGCCTACTAACAAGTATTAATTTACCTAGTTGTTTGGGATGTAGAATTCAAATTGAAAACAGCAAGGTCTCACATACTTGCATTGTGCTCATATCTTTTAATGATCATTTACTCTGAGTATAGAAATTTGCTATAAAAGAGAAAGACAAGGAAATGATTATACCAGCACCAAACTGGGTCATTTGGGCTGAAGCCTAGGGGTCCATATATGACAGGATAAAGTATCCTTAGCTATGTTTGAATTCAGATAAGAGTCACACTTTGGCACCCACCCATGCATTCCACCTCATAGTCAGACTCAGGAATAGCCAGGTGGGAAATATTCCTTTTCAAAGGAACATGAGGGGAAACTGAGCCAGGAGTATCCCTCCTTAGGCCAACATTGTCTTTTCAGGTTTTCTTAGTTACAAACCTCCACTTTTAACAGTTCAGGATCATATTTCCTCTGAGTAACTTGTGACATTTCTCTCAAATGGTATAATGGTAATAGAATTTTAAAATCCTTCTGTATTGGCTTGTTTTTAGGGTTGAGTGTTAACACCCAGAGCTTGTGAATCCCACTTTTGGGATGGACTTGTTGATATGATGAGAGAGGGCTGAACTAGGAGGAGCTGGTGCCATGGATGGATAGAGAAGCCCAAGCAGAGAGAAGGCCCAAGCAGAGGAGGCCAGAAGGACTTTTGAAGAGCAATATTGTGGAAGCAGAGAGAGAGGAGAATTGCGGGGGTCCAGAGTTGCTGAGAGAGAGACTGCTGAGGGCCAGTTGGAGCTGCCCAGGACTTTAGAGGACTGCCACCCAGAGCTGCTGGGAACTGAGAAGGCATGGCTGTGATGCTGATATTTTGTCTGTCTGTTTTGATGTTGTTTTGCCAGATTCATCTGCTGGTGAAGGACAGCGCTTCTGTTGTAGAGGTCCTGGAAGTTTGCTGTTGGTTCAGAAGCCCTGAAAGAGGATTTTCTTGTTGCAAATTCTCAGCAAGCCAATTTCACTGTTTAGTAACTCCATAGCCCAAACAAGTTCTTTTCCCAAGGCTGATGACCTTGCCCACAGAAATGGATTCCAGGGACCTGGCAGGTTTACAAAATAAGTAGAATCAAGAAGGACCTCAGGGAGGGCAGATCCTGGTGCCTCTGCCTGTCAAACCCCATGATATTCTTCCTCTAGAATGATTGATGTAAACTACATACTTTTTAGGTGGCAAGTCCCCTATTTTCAGTCTTAATTTAGTTTGTTTTGCCCTGACTGAATTTTCCCCATATCTTTTTATGGCTACCTATTTGCCAGCATGTCTTTCTGGGTCCCCATATAGCATTAAGCATTCTGTACCAGTATCTTCCAGAGTAGACATGGTTTGTTTATTTTTAGGATCCCAGTACGTGGTAACTGATACATGGGGCCTCCAGTTACCCCCTGTAGCACCAAATCAGAGGCAACCTTGCCCATCATCCTAAGGGAGGGGAATCAGGGGTATCCACCCCATCTATCCTTAGAGTTGCTGTGGGCTGTGCTCTTTGATACCACCAACCCTCCTCCCCCAAGGTGGAACAGACTAACCCTGATGTCCACCCTCATACCCCAAGACAGACTGTTCTAAATGGGCAGAACCAATTTGGATAAGGCTTTCCCCTAATCCCATCCTTTCCACACAGAGTAATCAACAAACCCACTTTAGGTTTTAGCATTAAAACAGTAACCTCAAATAAATTAGTTAGCAATCTTACAATTTTCATAAGTGATAGCCAAATTGTTTTAGCTATAACCTCTTCTTTATAGGCAACATTGGAAATACCTGGTTTTCTAAATGGCAGTTATAAAACATTCTAAGACAGGTTTAGCACAGCTGATAAAATAACATATCTGGTTTTACACATTTTTTCCACCATATTTTAGGTTTTTTTCAGTTCATACTTTAATAACATCCAAATTATGAAAAGTTGCTTGATATAACTGACACAAAAGTTCAACAATCTGAAAAAATATCATGTGTTTAAAATTTGAAACAAACACATTACCAATCAGGTGACTACAATTCTGTTGAATGCATTTCCAAATTACCATACATAGAAAACTGGCCATCTCCTCACCATCAGAGTTGCATACTGGTCACATCTAATTAAGGAACTAATCATAATAGTTCACATTTATAGTTTCTGTCCTCTGCCAGGCATTGGTTAGGTACCTTCCAGTCATGTGAGTTAAAGTGAGGTAACCTGCTTTAAGGTCATGCATTTAACAAATTTTAGATCTATTCATTTTCCCAATTTGCCTTAGTGCCAAATAGTATAATAAATTCTGACTTATCTTAAGCATCAAATTAGGAGCAATACATTTCACTTTAAATATGAGCAGAATAAATTCCGTTCGTTTTTGGTTGTGTCCTGATTCACTCTTTCTCTTTTTGTGCCCAGGAAAGGGTTGTTTCACTTCTATTCTGAAGTGCACCCCTTATTATTTTCTCTCTTCACCTTGGAACTTTCACTGACACAGCCCCCAAACCTGCCTCTTGATAATCATGGAAATGCAGCTGGTTTACTGCTCAAGTTTTAAAGTTATGGTAAACTTCTTTCTTTTTCAAAAGTTTCCAAACCATTTACTTTTGAATCCTCTCTTCACACTGATTATGCAAACAGATTATGACTTTCTTTCTGTCTATGCTCCTTTCATTCCTACACACTTAAATTTTTTTTGCCTTTCCTTATCTACTTATCCCTCTGGCGGACTTTGATTAAAACCTCTTTTAAAATGGCACATGCTTTATTTCTTTCTTATTCTAATCCTACTTCTCTTACCCTCCTCTACTTGCTTTTACCAATTATAACTTATACTTCAGTAAAAGTATTTTATTTTTCTGTCTCCTCTGAGGCTGCCACAGTCAGGGAGGGAGGGAGAGGTGGAAAGAGAAAGAGCCTTGGTGGTGGCTCCATTTAAAATCATGGGTAAAGGGGCTGTCCCATGTCTTGCTTTCTTCCTTGGTGCTGTCTCTTTCTCAGTGTGGAAGGACTGACCCCATGTCAGCCACCAGCCTTGTTCTCTTCCTAGCTAACTCCAACTCCTTTTTGGCATTCTATTGGCAACCTGCCTGACCATGCCAAATGTGAGCTCTGGAATTCCCTCAGCTCAGGAACCCCCAGAACTGTGCGATGTTCATTTTAATACCAAAAGAAGAGACCAAGGAGCTCATGAGTTTAATCAATCATTATGAATACTTACAAATTGATTGCACTGAATCTTTGGTTTGTGGAAGCAGATAGTTCTGTAGATCCCTGCTGAAGAACCCCAAAATTATAGAAAATGCTTTGTCTAGGCAGAAGGAACTGAAGAGTGGATTACCACTGACTAGTGGTTATTTTTTGTTTTCTGCTTAGTAATGAACTTGGGAGTTGAGCCAATGTCTTGCCCAAACATTAGTTTGTGTACTGATCATGTCCTGGTCACAATATTCTTTTTTTGACTTTCATAGGTCATAGTTTTGACTCAGTGTCTGAGTTATGATTTCATATCTAAGTTATGATTTGTAAACAGGTCACCATGTTCAGGCTTCCACCTTTCATAGAGTTTTAGTTTTTAATGACTTTTCACTTATTACTGCATTTTATGGCTTTTCCTCAATTTGAACCCAATTTGAACCAATTTCATTCCCAATGGGAATGAACATATAGGTTGAGGGGAGGTTGTGAAAGTCTGTGAAAGCTGGACAGAGGATCGTGTTTGAAAAGTCACTCCAGATGAGGAAACTGAGGTAAATAGGATTAAGTGACTTGTCCAGGGTCATATTGTAAGTGTCTTTGAGTATAATGGCAAGCAGAGGATTACATAGTGCCTTGTTTCAGTTATACAAGAATTTAGCAACTTGTTTCAGTTCTTCAAGAGCCTTTGAGCCTCACCTGTGACTTGAAGGTGGGAGAAACTTGCTGATACAACAGAAATGGTGGAAATGGAAGGAAAAGCGCCACATAAAAGCAGGAGCACAAACTGGAACTGAGCAGAAATGAGAAGGAGAACATTTGTGGTGGCTGGCATTCTGTTGTCTGTGTTGCTTTGTGTTTGCGTTACTTTGTCAGACAGAAGCCTTCTATTGTTTGGGTTACTTTGTTAGATCCACCCTGTCTGTTGACTTGTGTTAATTTCACAGGCAGAAAGTGAATTATGATAATTGCACCAGCAATATGTGTGAATGTTGTTGTAATTCTGCTAAGCTTGATCTGTGTATTTACTGGTCACCGTGAGTTTTGAACTGGACCAGGAGCTGAGAGCTGCCTACCTGTGAGTCTGTGTGACAGTTGGATACATTCAGACAAGAGCTGGGCACATGGAAGAGGAACCATGGAATTTGGGAGCCAGCCTGCAGCCAAGATGAAAGACCCTTTCCTTAGGTACTTTGTGCTGGCAAAGGAGATCATGATTTACTATGACCTAGGGATGGGAGAACTTTGTACCTCTTAAGGACAATTGAATCCTTAGGATGATTGGAAGCTAGTTTCCAATCAAGAAGAAAGAATAATTTCTGACTGACTAGATTAAGACAATGTGACCTAGGGGTGGGAGACCTTTGTACTCTGTATCCTTTAAGGATGATTACTCCTTAAGGATGATTTTGTTAAGGACTTACTGAATATCTTTTTGTTTAAAACTATGAGGCTACTTTAGTAGTAAGTTGTTATGTTATATTGTTCTGAATGCTGTACTTTGGTTTTTGTGAATGTTTTGCTTTAGTTTATTCCTGAATAGAGTTCACTATATTATGTAATCAAAACCTTAAAACTATTCACAACAGCAGTCCTTTGGAAAGCTGCTTGTGCTCTGGCTTTACACTGAGGCCTGATTTGAACTCAGGTCTTCAATACTCCAGGTCCAGTGTTCTCTCTTTGTACCACTTTGCTGCCCCACAACACCTTACTAGCAATGAAATAATGGAATTTTAGCCAGAATAACTTTAGAGATAATATAGCCCAATTTGTTAATGTCATATATGGAAACAAAAAAGGCATAGGGATTAATAGACTTGTCCAATGATAAGCATTATTCAACACCATACTTGGGGATGCACATTGTAAAGCAACTACCACTACAAAAACTATAATAAAAGTTAAAAGCTTCATGACCCTTCCACTATTGTCTCTGAATCTAGATCACAGGATTCTACTTCTATCTGGAAAGAGTTTTAAAAGAACATCTCCAACATCCTCGTTTCACATCTGAGGAAACTATAGCCTGGCTGGTGCCTTGACCAAGGATACATAGGTAGTAAGTAGATCTACACCTACTTCTGATCCTGAAATGGTTAGAGTCTAACCCCACCTCTCTCTGCTATTGCACTGTGCTATTACACGCTAGATTTGGAGACCAGGAGAGCAGGGAAAGAATCCTCCCAAAGAGAGAGAGAAGAGAGAGAAGAGAGAGAAGAGAGAGAGAGAGAGAGAGTGAGAGAGA
>JAQQSW010015694.1:0-11833 GCA_028646575.1 Pseudocheirus occidentalis | reverse complement strand
ATCCAAAATCTGTCTTGACTCTATAAAATTATTCCTTATAAACACTGGCCTTCTCCCAAGTCCACAGGGGAGTGTCTCAGCCAATAGCATTCTTCCACGTCAACAGGGGAATTCACACCTTTTCACCAATGGACAGAGTTCTATACTTAGCCCTAAGTTACTAGGATCTACTTAACCCTAAGTATATGATGTACTTAGCCCTAAGTATCTGATCTATTTAGCCCTAAGTATCCTATCCACTTAGCCCTAAATATCAAACAAATTGATTACCATTACACACCTCCAGAGAAAGAACTGGTAGACTTTGAATGCAGATTAAAGTATACTTCTTTCTCAATTTTCTTTATTTTATTTTGTTTGTGCTTTGCAACCTGGCTAATATGGAAATATGTTTTGCATTATTTCACCTGATATACATCAAATGACTTACCCTCTCAAAGAAAAGGGAGAGAGAAAATTTGGAATTCAAAATTGTTTTTAAAAGGATTTTAAAAGTTTTTATATTAATTTGGAAATATTTGATGAAATAAATACAAATAATAATATTTTAAAAATACTATGAGTCATTAAACTTATTGGGAGTGGCCTGCAGATCCACAGAGGACATCATAAATGGTCTGGACAAGACAGAATTCATTTTAAATGAGAAGAGGTTGCTTTAGGATTTAGGATGGTGTCAGAGGGAATATATAAAAGTGGGATGGAGAATGAAGAATATGCTAATTCTTGTCTCTGGCATTATATATCCAGGAAGGTAGGATGTGAGAAGGAGCAGGGAAATTGGGTTGCTAAAACTCATCTGAAATTGGGATAAACCATACTCTTACAAATGTCAGCAACTAAGGAAAAGTTCTAGTACCCTGTTCTAGTGTTAACTCTGCACAAAGGCAAAAAAGGACAATAGAAAATCAGGAAAAATCTAGAGGTTCAGCGAGGCTAAAATAGAGCTTGGGTGAAATGGAGGGGAGAAAAGGCTGGAAATACTGGTTGTAGTCAGCTAATCTCTACAGGCCCTTCTCGCAGTTGGATTTTGCCATGGCATCTGTGGTCTATTACAACTCTAGAATTCTAGGACTCTATCTTTAGTTGTAATATGTAATTCTGGTAGAATATTAGTAACACTGAGTATATATTTCTGTTCATGGAAGTTTGAGTAGTATAAAAATGCCTTGATTGTGTTGCTATTCACTGCTAACTTCACATGAATATCAAAAGCAGATTCCCTTCCACAGAGGTCTACAGAGAAAACTGAATATCTGCTACGTTTTCTCTTCTTTCTCATCCGTATAAATTTGTTGAGGGTTCGTGTTTCTGGGCTTTGAAAATGAAAAGTATTAGAATGCTCTCTAACCACAAAGAGCTTATACAGTCTAGACAGAGGAAATGCTGCATAGACTTAAAATGCTAAACCATCGTTCAAAGCAACATTGACTAAAAGCTAAATTAGTACCCTAGGTCATAGGTTGTAAGGTCTTATTGCCTTATTATTCAGTAGCCAAGAATAGCTTGTGATTCATAAGGGGAGGTTTCTTTGTTTTTTTATGATATGATTAACCCTAGATTCATAAAGAATTATTCTCCTGAGGACCTCAGCATTTAGAATGATTTTTTTTAGTTTATTAGATCTTTCAAAGCATTAATCATCTTAATTCCCATGTGATTCCTTTTATAAAGGAAAGATATTACACAGATACAGAGACTGAAATATAAAATCTAAATGTGATTTGTCCAACATTGGTCATGTAACAAGTTTCACAGCTAGGATTGAGGCACTCCCCAATGCCTGACTTACTATTCCATTCCTATCAAGACCTCCAGTGAGAGAAAGAAAGCATGGCTTGATGGCAGAACCATAATGGGGTCAGAATGATTGAGAATTTGTCCCTGGATGCTATGTTCCATGAGGAACACTTCCTTCATGTTATGGACCTTTGGATAATGAATTTAATGTGGTCACGTACTATGTGGCACCATTCCTGAGGACTCTGTCCCCTTCCAAAGGCAGCCCCATTGCCATGGTCTCTGTCTTCTACTGTTTTTGCAGGGGTTGAGAGAAATCAGAAGTACTGTAAAAGCTGGAGCAGATTGTTTGGGAGACTGAGCAATCCTTATCCTAGCATAAGCAAACTTAACTGATCCTGAGTAGCCTCTTTCTCATAATGAATTTACCCAGGTGGAAAATTCTTAGTTACAGTTTTGCATAGTGTTGGACTTGGAGTCAGAAAATCAGAGTTCAAATCCTATTTCTGCTCCCCTTGACCTATGTCATTTAACCTCTCTAAGGCTCAGTTACCTCATCTGTAAAATGGAGGCAATAGCATGTACCTCAAAGGGTTGTTGTGAGCTTAAATGGAATGATGCATGCAAAGTGTTTTGCACATTTTAAAACTCACCTTGTCATGGGTTTATTATTAGCGCTGGCAGTGGAAACATTTGATGTGATCCCTGGTACCTGTTGAATAGTATGATGCATATTTTATTTATAAAGGTCATCTAATTAGTAAGGAAGACTTTTAAAAGCAGGAATTCAAAATGCACTCTCTCTGAATAACATAATGATACTTTAAAAAAAAATCTAATGCATTAAGTTGTCCTACCTCAAAAAGAGAAACCTTATTAAAGTTGCTCCCAGCAGGGTCACCAGCGTGGGTTGATCGCCTTTACTCACCACCATTCATTATTAAACCTCTAATGATAGTAATATGGTGATATAATGAACTGTGGGATAATAACACTGGGAAAAAATAATGCAAGCCCAGAAATGAGGAACAATTACAAGTAGATGGAATATGGTAACATATTCCATCAGTAAACAATTACTCTGTGTATGTATGTAAAAAAATGTGTATTATGTATACATACTTTTTCTGGGCTATAACAATATTTTAATTAAGGGAAAAGACACCCCAACTCCTCTTCACCCCACTTTTGGGTACCTAATTGCCTAATTGAAATCACATACCCAGCTCTGAGCAAAATTTCTATGAAGGTCACATTGCAAATCAAAGAGTCAAATCCAACCCAAAATGAAAAAAAATAGTGCTTGATCACCCTGAAAATGGAGCTGTTATTTTCATATCTTTGGTCTTGTCTACACAAGAGCACTTTCTGCCGCTTTGAGTAAAAAACTGATTTGTTAAGGCCCAGAGTTTATATCAACACTGGATTATCCCCAACATAAGGTTTCAGTGTAACTGAGAGGCAAGAGGCTACAGTGGTTAGAGGCCAAGCTTTGGAAGGCTTGAGTTATAAGTCCTGGCTGTGACCCATATTGGTTGACTCTGTGACCCTGGGTAGGTCAACTAACTGATCAGTGCTCTCTAGTAGACTATCACTTACAGAGAAGGTGCCACACTATGTTGGTAGAGGGTTGTCCTGGAGTCAGCTCATGCTTTTACATTTTTCAATGTGAGCCTCAGAAACTGGCAAATAGTACAAATTAAGGTTTGATTAATTTTTTGTTCACTGTCTAGACTTAAGAAAATGAAAGAGAAAATGTTAATAATTCAGATTAAACGACATACATTGGGTCCTTTTTTTTCAGAGAGTCATTTGTTAAACATTTATTTACCAGCACACCTCTGGAGCTCCTTAAACCAATGAAATCGCAGCTGCTCCCTGCCTTTTATCCCGCTTCACAGGATTGTTGTGAGGCTCAAATGAGATACTTAAGCATTTTGAAAACTAATTTGCTATATAAATTTCCATTATTTTAAAATGTACCATTTAGACCAATTGTTTCAGCCACAGCTAGCAAGGTTTCTGTCTGATATTAATCAACAAGTATTTATTAAGTTTGTACTAGAGCTCATACTACATGGCAGTCACTGTTTTAGCCTCTGGAGACATAAAAAGAAAAATTAAAGGGGTCCATCAGCTATCACAAAGATATCGACAACTTGTCGTTACTGTTCACTCGTTTTAGTCATGTCCAATTCTTCCTGACCCCATTTAGGATTTTACTGGAGTGGTTTACCATTTCCTTCTCCAGCTTATTTCCAGCTGAGGAACTGAGGCAAACAGGGTTAAGTGAATTGCCCAGGTCAAAATCATGCTTTGTAAAATGATTCTACTTGAGTAAAGGCTAACAAAATCAATATAAAGCAGGAAGAAAAAAAAATATGTGCTTTAGGGCAAATGATTCCATATGCTCACATATAACTATCCAAGGTCAAATTGAAGTTAATTTAATCCAGCTCTTCGCTACTGCAAAATCTCTCCCATAATATTAGATACTGTCTTTGTTGTTATACCTACAGAAGAACACTATTAAAGTGCCAAGGAACTAGCAGGGAGGGGTAGCACATGTTAACACATTAGAGGAATTGGTCTATCAGTTCCTTAAGAGAAAGCAGATGTCAGTGACCAAGAGGTGTCACATCTGCTCTTTTCTCCCTTCAGAAGTAGAGGAGACTCGTGTCCCAGGAAACCATTTGGGTATGTATAAATGACCATTTCTACCTCTTAGCTAGAACCCTGGTCCAGAAAAATTGCCCTTTCCCAAAAAATGTACTGTAGAAAATGACCCTGTTCTGCTTTTCTGACCTGTTGCTTTAACTTCCCTTGGATGAGAATGGGTCCATTCTCTCCCATTGTGGCAACTTATGGCCAGATTCCTCTTACAGACACATCTGGTATACTTCCCCTTTACAGTCACCCAGCATGCATAAACAGCAATTAGAAAATTGGTTTCTATTAGATAGACTCTCCCATTGTGGCAACTTATCGCCAGATTCTTCTAACAGGCACATCTGATACACTTCCCCTTTACAGGCACCTGGTATACAAAAACAGCAATTAGAAAAAACATTTATTAAGATGGCATAGGAACTGGGAACGCTTATATGAACTGATGCTGAGTGAAGTGAGCAGAACCAGGAGAACATTGTGCAATGACCAACTCTGATAGACTTGGCTCTTCTCAGCAATACAATGATCTAAGACAATTTCAAAAGACTAGTAATGGAAAATGCCATCCACATCCAGAGAAAAAACTATAGAATGTGAATGCACATCAGAGCATACTATTTTCTTTTTTGTGGTTTTTCTCTTTTGTTCTGATTCTTCTTTCACAACCTGACTAATGTGGAAATATGTTTAGGTTGTTTTGTTTTTAAAGATGGCATAGGAAGAACAATAGCTACAAAATATTCCTCCCTAATCCTCAAACACACTCCATAAAAACACATAATGTTCATGAAAAGCACATTAAAACACTATCGTACATGTAGGTGATTTATGTGGCCGCAGAAACTGCAGAACTGTAGAGCCTCAAGGCTATATCTCTCTTAGTGGATCCTTATGAAGCTTCCCTACCCCAGGACTTAGCATCTCTTCTGGTAAGGTTGGTCAGCTGGTTTCCCAGCTGTCTATACTTCTCCTGAGCCCAGCTCTGGATTGTTAGATCTAGTTCTCTCTTGAGTACATAGCCAGCTCTCTTCTTTGCTGCCAAAGGACCCACTCTTTGAAGCTGCTCCTGGCCTTGAGTGACTGCCTTTCTATATGGATGTTTGTGTGGAATATATTTCTGCTCTCTCAGTAAAGCCTCAGACTATCTCCAACTGTGGGATGTAATGTTACCATCTAGAGGAGTACCTCCCTTCCTAGACAACATGATTGATAAAAGAAAGAAGTTGGAGATTTTTCACACCCCACTTCAAAGATGAAGAGTTGGGTCCTTTCCAACTGCTGACTCTCTCAACTGATTCACATTCAGAAGGTATTAGCTTTGCTAGCCCTGTGAAATAATTTCATCATAGAATAGCTATTTACTAGGACAGTAAATGCACAGACCTTGGGGCAATGTAGCAATGTGCCCAAAGGTTTGTAACATATGCCTCTATGTGTCACACCCCAGAACTCACAAAGGACTAACTCTCCTCATTGTCCCACAAAAACTGATAGCATGATGAGATAACATACAGAAACATGCAAAAGGAAGGCTATCCAGGCTTCTTTACTGCTATTAAGTCCAATAAGGTCAATTCCCTCACTCTCCTCTCAGTAAGCTGCAAATCCATAGAATATAATGAACCACAAGCAAACACCGGCAATGATGCAATTGTTTCTCTTACTTAAACATGGTCATTGTATCTAGTCCACATCCATCTTTACTTGCTTGCTGTCTGCTATAGAATGTAAGGTCCTTGAGGGAAGAGACTAATGATTCCTTTCTTTGTATCCCTGAGGCTCACTACAATGCCTGGCACAGAATAAATGCTTAATAAATGCTCGTTGACTCACTGAAATGGTATGTAAGTGTCAATGCTGGGACACTGTGCTGGTATAATGCCATGCCTGCCTTGAAGGTTTTGTTGTTGCTCAATCAGTTTTCAGTCATGTCTGACTCCTTGTGACCTCATTTGGGGTTTTCTTGGCAAAGGCACTGGAGTGGTTTAATATTTCCTTCTCCAGCTCATTTTAGATAAATGAATATTTATTTATAATAAATAAAGATAAAGATAAAGAACTGAGGGAAACAGGGCTAGGTCACTATTGGAATTGTATTTACCAGTGAGTGTTCTTGAAAGGTTCCTCCCTCACCTCTTTTCTCTATATTTCTGAAACAGAAAACTCTGTGTGTGTGTGTGTGTGTGTGTGTGTGTGTGTAGAGAAGAAATTTAGGATTGGGTTTAGAATTGATCAGAGTTGGCTTCATGCTACTTTGGATAGATTTGTGTCTGGCATTCTGTTTTTAAGGCCCTCTGAGTCTCCAGCAATAGAGGGAATTGCCTGAGAAGAAATGTCACCTTCATAGCAACACCCTAGAAGAGGGGATAGATAAGTTTGAATGACGAGGCACTGGGAACAAGAAATTTGTGAACAGTTGCAGGGAAGAGGATTTGCTCATGTGGTAAGGGTTAAGGAAATCCTTACCCTTGGGGTAGCAAAAAACAGACTTCCTTACTCAATAATTTGCCTAACACCAGCCCTACCCTTTCCTCCTATAGGTATGGCCTTTATTAAGCCTGAAGTAGAACTAAACTGAACACTTTTAATGGTATTTTTCTATTTAACCTTGGTTTGCTTCTACATGGTCAATTTATCCCTCAGGCTAGGCGCCATTTTCAACTCCTCACTATCTCCCTTCTCCCATGTACACTCTGTTGCCAAGGCCTGTTGATTTTACCATTGCAACAGCTATAGGATATATGTATTCCTCCTCTCTGATAGTACCAGCCTTAGTGCAGGCCCTCATTACCTCACATCAGGACTATAGCAATTACCTGCTGGTGGATCTGCCTGCCTCAAGTCTCTCTCCCATCCAATCCATCCTCCAGTCAGCTGCCAAAATGATTTTCCTAAAACAAAAGTTCAACCATGAAAAACCCCTACTCAATAAACTTTAGTGGTTCCCTATTAACTCCAGGATCAATTATAAAATTTCCAAAGCCCCTCATAACCTAGTGCCATGATGCCTCCCTTTCCCATCCAATCCCCGCCTCCTGCACACACACTTTTTGTACACTTTATATCCACATACTCATCTATTTAGTGGCTGACCTCCTTGCTCTTCTATGAACAAGATACTCCATCTCTTGGCTTCAGGCATTTTCTCTGGCTGTCCCCCATGCCTGGCACACTCTCCCTCCTCACCTTTGCTTTCTGGCTTCCTCTAAGTGCCAACTAAAATTCCATTTTTTTAAAATAGGAAGCCTTTCCCACCCCCTTTTAATTCCAGTGTCTTCCCTCTGTTAATTATTCCTTATTTATCCTATATAGACCTTGTTTGTACGTGTTTGTTTGCCTGTTTTTTCTGCCATTAGACTCTCAGCTGTTTGAGAGAAGAGGTTGTCCTTTACCTCTCTTTGTATCCCCAGGGATTAGCATAGTGCCTGGCACAGTAGTGTGTACTTGATAAATGTTTATTGATTGATTAATTGAATATAGGACACATATTCATTGTAATGCTGTACTTCTAAAAGTAGTTAGGTAATGGCTCCTGTTCATACCCCCATTTATAGAGTAAAACTCTAACAACGGACTAAGAGTTGTGCTCATAGTCCTGCACTAAGAAAGGTCCCTCTCTTCTTTGTGGCTCCCATTTTGCCCTTATGCTGCAGACGAATGGACACTCAGAAACATACGGAAAGGGCTGGTCACCAGTTTTTATAAGAAATAATATTAAATCTGGCAAATATATTCCTTAACAGAATAAATTTAAGAAAAACCCAAATGGAAACAAGACTGGAGCAGCACAGGGCCCACCTCTTTCTCTCAGCTGGTTTATTTCTCTTAGTACTTCTACTCCTGGGACTAGAAGCCACAAACACACACAGAGCATGAGAAATATTCCTAGTTTGTCCATTTAGATAAAGGTCATCTCTCGTGGTCTTGTAGAAGAGAAATACAGATGTGACAGACACCAGCTGCTACCTCAGCCACGCTGCCACCATGAGCCAAATGCCCCCTCTTCTTTTCTCCTCCTCCAGAGTCCCCAAACTCCTCCCTTAACGGCTAGTGAAAAATCTTCACTCTCCTCCCTCTCCTTCCAGAACCAATCTCAAGTTAATTTCCTCTTTTTCTAAGCTGGGAAGAACTGTAAATATCAGGTGGTCAGGTGACCTCTAGACAGGAGCTGTAATATCCATATGAATTGCTTCAAAGCAAGGAGGTACCATGGTACAGCCCAAAGTGCTGGATCTGGTATGGATTCAGAAAGTGTGGGTTTCAATCTCATCTTCAGTTCTACTCAGAAAACACTTGTTAAGCACATGCTATATAACAGACACTGTGATAACTACTGAGGGAACAAATAAATAAAAGAAAGAAGTCTCTGCCCTTAAGAGACTCACAATCTAATGGGAGAGGAAAAGATATAAGAGGAATCAAAAAAGGGATGAGTGCCCAGCCTAGGGATAACTTATTTCCTAGAGTTGAGGCCAATCAACTCCAATGTGGGAAGAGGAGTGAGCTACAAAGTCCAGGATCTGGCTTCTATAAAGGAAGACTTTGTGTGGATGTTTAGCTCTCAGCCCTCCAAACAAAAGACAAAGGGGGCTGAAGGAATTGGAAAGGTATTGATTATATCCAAGGCTGAGTAAACCAGTATAATGAGGGGATTTCTGATTATGAGTTTAAGTTTATCCTGGGAGGGGGGCATCTTGTTCCTTGAAGTTGAGACCAAGCAGAGCTATAGATGTAAAGTTGAGTGAGCATGACCTTGGGTGGTTATTTCATCTCTCTGGGCCTTAGTTCTCTCATGTGTAAAATAAGGAGGTGGACTAATCAACACCTAAAGTCCCTTCTAGCTCTCAATTCATTAACCCATCACTCAGTTAGAATCAATGTTGACCAGTCACACTTGAACCCAAACTGGAACAACCAAAACAACTATTCATTTGGAGGAAGGAGGGAGGGAGGGTGTTAATTATTTGGTGTTGTGGCAAAAGTTAAAAAAGGAAAAGAAAAGGATCATAGGATCTAAGTATTTGAAGGGACCTTAGAGGCCATCTTGTCCTACCTACATCTGAAAAAGGAATCCTTTCTACAACATACTAACAAGTGGTCATCCAGCCCAGCTTGACAATTTTCAATGAAGGGGAATCCAATGAATCCAAAGGTATACCATTCCATTCTGGGATTATTCTGATTATTAGGAAATCTTCCTTTATATCAAACCTAAATTTGCCTCCTTGTTAACCAGTACTGCTCATTGTACAAGAATACTCACAAACCCATGGAGATTATCAAAATGGTATGAAAGTGTGTGGATGGTTCAACAGAAGTCATCTTCCATTATAAGTCAAAAGTAAATTCTAAGGATGGTATTAGAATACCGACATGAAATTTATTGCAGCAACACCATAGATTATGAAGAACAAAGATGTGTATGCTTTAAGTTTGTTTTCACATAAGATGAATAGATGGGGGAAAGGGATTTTATTTGCATAGCTACAAGCATTTGAATTTGTTTACTTGCTGCTCTTAGAAATACTTGTACATCATTTAAAAGACATATTTACGCATATTCTTTCTTCTATGGTGTCCTTTCCTGGAATTCAGGAAGCTTTAGAAAGTCCAATTGAAAAGTCCCATTTTCATATAGTTTACAAAAATTACCTTTGTGTGAATTTTGCCCTTCAGTTCCTAGACCTGTAATTTAAATGCTATCAGTTTAAATTGCAATTTGCAATTTTGTTCTTCTTGTCAGAAAGAAAAGGCTTTCTTTCATCAAAACAGAAATGTCATGTTTCTCATTGTCTGTCCAAATTGGTCCATTGTCATATATTTTTCCTACGTTTGAATAAGTGGTCATCAATTTATTCACAGTTTTTCCCTTAAAACCATTTAGTTCTTAGTAAGTAATAGACATTTATCTTCAATTTGCAGTCAGAGCAAAATATGAATAGCTTTGTATTCATTACCGCTTTATCTAGACTTTAATAGATAGAAGATTTGAATTTTGTTTAGACAGAATTTTTTTTCCAAAGGTTAACTAATAATGGTGTGAGTGGAAATAAGTTTATAGTGGTTAGCCCTAGAAAGGCCTTATTGGCAGTCATCTAGTCCATCACCTCATTTTGCATGGGCATGGAAACCCATCCTCTGACCCCCCCAATCTAATGCTATCTTGCATCACCATGACTGTCTGCCTGATGAGGGAATTAAGAGTCACACCTAGAAAATTAAGATTGTACATCATAAAATTCGTCAATCTCATTTAATGGGGCTAAGCGTAGATGTTCAATAAAGCCTGCTGGGGAATTTGAGAAGGCCAGCAAGGCAACTCTGTGACCCAACTGAAACGAGTGTCTCTTAACATTACTGAACAATGAATTCTTCTTACTTGCTTTTCTCAGTCTTTATTCTTTCTGACCTCCCTGCAGCATTTGTCATTGTTGACTACCCTCCTCTCCTCGATACTCTTCTGTCTAGGTTTTCATGATGCTATTCACTTTCTTAGTTCTCTGGCTATCCATATGACTTATTTTTTTTCTTTTTCTCCTTTGCTGGTTCATAATCTACATCTCATCTCATTACTATGTTGTTGTTGTTGTTGTTCAGTTATTTCAGTCATACCCAGCTTCTCAAGACCCTATTAGGGGTTTTCTTGTCAAAGATACTGGAATGGTTTGCCATTTCCTTCTCAAGCTCACTTTACAGATGAGGAAACTAAGGCAAATAGGATTAGGTGACTTTCCCAGGATCACACAGCTAACAAATGTCTGAGGCTAGATTTGAACTCAGGTCTTCCTGAGTCAAGGTCCAATGATCTATCCACTGCACCACCTAACTATATCTGTACCTCAAGCCTCTCTGTCCAGAACCCTCTGCTTTCCTCTCCATAGTCTCTTTCATGGGGATTCATGGGCTTACTTGTCATCCCTATGCAAATGACTCATATAACATACAGCCCCAGTTTCTCTCCTTAGTTCTAGTCACATATAATTATCTCTTAAGTATTTCAAACTTGATATCTCATAGTCATCTCAAACTAAACATATTATCCTTCCTCCAAAACTCATCCCTCTATTAAACTTTCCTAATTTTATCTAGGACACTATATTTCTTCCAGTCAGCCAAGTTTGGTAACTTGGCATCATCCTCAACTCCTTACTTTTCTTGCGACACACACCTAACCAGGGATATATTCTTGCATTCATCTCCTCTCTCTGCATGTGGAAGGAAGGGAAGAAGGGAAAAACAGGGGGAGGAAGGAAGGAAGAGAAAGACAGGAAGCTCTGAAATAACTTATGGCCTATGCTCTAACTAGAGTTGGTCCCAAGCAAAATTGTGAAAATAGCAATTTGTCTTCTTAGTCACTTACTTTTCCTCTTGATTCTATTCAATTCAACAAATGTTTATAAAGCACTGATTTTATAAATAAATA